>JAOQGH010000104.1:0-20878 GCA_025769975.1 Gallinago jamesoni
ATACAATGAGCTTCTTGATTATAGGAAAACTTTAGAGAACTGCAGAAAGTTGAAATGAAAAAAAGGAGAAAAAAAAGACAGACAAAAAGTTTCCCCAAACTCGAAAGTAGTCATCCAGTGACGCAAGCAATCCCAGATCTTGCTATTGATTAATAGTGAGTGAGAACAAAAGAAGGAGAAATTGGCCAAAAATCCTTCAGCGGGCAAACTGACCAGTCGCCAGCAAACCCCAGCCCAGCTCCACAGCCTGGAAGAGGGGAATTGCTTGGGGCAAAGCCGACCACTGTCCCCCAGTAACACACCATTGGGGATTAAGAGAAATCTACCTTGTTAAGCCATCACCAGTTTAACATTCTGGTAAATATATATAGCGAGAGAGAGGTGATTTGATTCCCTCCATAAGAAAGGAGAGGACGTAGTCACAAACCAGTGTTGGAATGATTACATTTAGAGGTGTTAACTGAAAAGCTGCTCTTGTTTGAAGTGTGAGAAGTGAGCAGAAATATGTTCAAAAGCTTAAAAATTATTATTATAAGAAACCACCAGAAACTACTAGCCTCATCAAGTAAGTATAGACAGATTTAATTTCTCGCCTTAGATACTGTACTTACAAATTATTCTTACATCCTTCTCTCTCTCTCAGTTCCTACTGAAGTCAGAACTGAGTCAGCTTTCTGCTTTTTTCACACCCCCTCTGCCCGGACACTGCAGTAAATATTTATTTTACCTCAACAGAAACATTAAATAAATAAGTACATTTGTTGTAAAATAAGCCTCGAGCATGTAAGGCCGTCAGGCCCTCTTCTAGAGAACGTCCTAACCAACCACAAAGGGATGTCACCAAACCGTTTCCAGCAACAAACCAGCCACCTACACCCTACAGTTAGATGCCATCACTTTGAAGATCCTCAGCTGCTCATCCAGCAAGTGAGCTGAAGGGAAGCAATACGATTCACCCAACCACAGTGCACGGGGTTGTTTGCAATACTAACTGAAAAATAAAGCTTAGCAGCCCTTGGCCACTTGTTTCCCCCTCAGGTGTCCCTTCCCGCCAGGCAAGCGAGGGCCGCACTGACTTTCAACGTGTCCGGTTACTCTTGACCCGTTAAATGATTCTTTGGTGGGGCGATCTGGAATCTCAAAAAAAATGACGAAAACACTTCCAGCCCAGGACTAAGTCGACCTTGTGCCTGAGAGGGCTCTACACAGCACTGCAATAAAGATAACAATGTGTTTGCTTGTCTCTTTTTTCCATATATATTTTTTTTTCTTTTAAAATGTTCTTCTTTTATTTTTTTTTGAAAGAACATATTGCATCGCTGGCAACAGAGTAAGTCCTTTGCGCACCCAACGGCCTCTGGGAGGACACAAAGTGGAGACAAGTTGCCTGTGCCTCGTACCGGGGCCGAGCCGGGATCCATCGATCGGACACACGCAACGGGGGAGGCAAAGTACAAAGATGAGCCACCCTCCCAGGGACGCTCCGGCGCCCTGATAAGGCAACTTCTCCCACCGAGGACGAGCTGCACACACACACACACTTTAAGGCTTAAAGGAAGTTTTTAATAGGGCTAAGCTATAAATCTGGGAAAGCCCAGGTTTAAATAAAAAATAAAAAAAAAGCAAGGCTTCGGGGAAATGATGCTAGGAAACCCGAGGGACCGGCTCAGGAGGGTACCACCCGCCTCAACTTTGGGCCAGGCATAAGAAAATCAAGTGATGGCCGTCGAAGAAAACTCCGAGCTCGCTCCCCGTCACCTGCGGCCGGGGGGCAAGCTGGGGCTGTCTCCAGAGAGCCCCGTTTCCCCCCACCCCCAATTCCCAGCCCCGTCCCGGGGCTCTCCGTACCGCGGGGCGCCGGGGAATGCCCGGAGCGGAGCGGCCGGGAGGGAGCTGCTCCCCACACCCCCCGCCACCAGCAAAGTTTGGGGTCCCATCCCTCCGTTCTCCCCCCTCCTCCCCCCCCAAAACTCCTGCCCTTACCTGCTCCCGGGGGATGCAGGGCAGCGAGGTCCGTCGGTGGGTCTTGCCGCCGCCGCCCGACATCTCGGGGGAGATCATGGAGCTGGATCGCCGCCGCCGTCTGAGCACCGGGGCTTCCTCGGCGGCCGGAGGGGCGGCGGGAGGCTCGGCCAGGGGGGCGGCCCGCCTCGGGGGCCAGAGCCGGTCGGCGTAACCGGCCAGGAGGATGCCCAGCAGCCCCAGCAGGTAGGCCAGGTAAGGCCGCCAGGACGCCGGGACCCTCTCCAAGGCGAGGAGGGAGGTGGTCCTGGCCGCGCTAGTCAGGGCGAGCATGAGGACGCCCTGCCTCAGCCTCAGCACCAGCCATGTCACGGCGGCCAGGCAGCTCAGCACCACCCCCGTGGCGGCGAGGGAGAGCAAGCGATCCTCCTCCTCCTCCTCTTCCTCCTCCTCCTCCCTCCCCGCCGTCTGCGCCACCGCTTCCCCCCCGCAGCAGGCGGCCAGCAGCAGCAGCAGCAGCAGCGCCGCCGCCCGCGGCCGCCCGCCGCCCCACAGCAGGTAGCGGCCCGCCCCGAAGGAAACGACGGCCAGGCCCAGGGGTACGGCGCCGGGGGGCAGCCAGCCCCAGCCCCAGCCCGGCGGCTCCGCACCGCCCTCCCCTCGCACCAGCCTCACCCCCAGGGCCAGCAGGTCAGAGAGGGAGCCGAGCGCCCGGGAAAGTTGCCGCCGGAACCAAGTCTCCCGCAGCACAAGGAGCGTCGGCTCCCCCCACCTCTCCGCCCCGCCGCTGCCGCCCCACAGGGTGCCGGCCGGCCGCCCCCTCGGGCTCCCCGCCTCGCCGCCGACCATGGCCTCCCGACGGCCTTCCAGCCCCGGGGGTTATTCTGCCCCACTTCTCCCCCAACCGGGCGGGGGCCGGGAGGCACCCGGTCAGCGGCGGGGGGGCAGGGGGCAGCGGGCCGGGGGCGCTCCCCACCGCAGCGCCCGCATTTCCCGGGGAGGGCTCAGCTCGCTCCCCGCTCGCCCTCTCCCCGGGCGCCCAGCGCCGCGCATGAAGGGGCTGAGGGGGGGGAAGGGGGACGGGGGGCGATACGCCTCGCCTCCTCCGCGACCCCCTCGGGCTGGGCTGGGAGGCAATAAATTAAAGTAGGAGGTAATAAATAATAAAAAAAAAATTAATTAAAAACTGGAAAGAGAGGGACAGACGCGGAGAAATGCTAAACCGCGTAAAGAAAAAGCGGTTGGGGGGAGGGGGGACGGAGGAGAGGCAGATGTACCACCTCAGAAGTGCTGCTTAATTTCTAGGCCATCCTTTCTCAGGTGCTACCGGCGGAGGGAGGGAGAAGAGGGAGGAAGGGGTGGTGGTGGCGCCCGCCGGAGGGTCTGCGGGTTGTCCCGGCCCTCGGGGTCCCGGGCGTACCCCTGTGGTCATGGGGAAGAAGCCTCCCGGTGGGTGCGGGCGGCAGAGAAGGAGAAATTACACACACACACAAAAAAAAAAAAAGCCCAGGGGAAAAAAATGCCAAAAAAAAAGGCAAAGAAACGGCCAGAGGAGCCGGGGGGGCAGAAGTTGCGAAGTCTTGCCGGGAGGGCGAAAGAGATATCCGCGGGAGGGACTCGGAGGGAGGCTGCTTGGGAAGAGAAAAGGAGGAAGAGGGAGAAGGGAAGCGTTTCCCTCCCGGACGCTGCTGGGATAGCGCTTGAGTTTTGCACGGAAAAAAAAAAAAAAAATAATAACTCAAGTGATGTGAGCTTCTCCCGGGCGGGAGGGAGGGGAGGCTGCCCAAAGCCCAGAACCCAAACCTGAACAGAGCACCGCACCAAAAAGGATGGCGGGCGGGAGCGGAGATTGAGGGGGGGGGGGGGTGATAACGAAGCAGGACGCTGCCGGGGAAAGTAAGGGAGGGTGGGCGAGGGGGGGGGGGTAGTCGCCACTTTCCAAACTGGACTGGTTCCTATGGAAGGGCTGCCCCGGTCTTGCCCATCTCCGCACCGTGGGGCGGGAGGGGGAGATGCGGGGGTGGGTTGCACACCCCGAGACCCCCCCCTCCTCCCCGCCGCTGCCGCCTCGCAGGAGCCGGCTGTGCCCACATCCCCCGGGCGGCGGAGCAACCCCCCGCCACCGGGCGCTGGCGGCCGAGGCGTAAATCCGCCTGTCGGGGTTGGGGGAGGGAGGGGCAATTACGAGGTCGTAAAAAAGTCAGAAAGATGGATGCTCATGAAAGTTATTATTACTATTTACGTTGCTGTTTTAATGGGAAGCCCCAACTAGAATCCCAAAGCCAGCGGGACAGGGGCTCTCCAAAGCGCTGTGGATCCCTGGGATGGATTCCTGGGGTTCCATCCAACCCCCACCGTCTCCTTCCTCCCAACCTGTCTCACCCTCACCTCGGGGGAGGGGGGCCTCCTCTGCTGGGGACCAGCTAGGGGCTGACTCTGGCCCGGGCCCCCCAACGCCCCGCGCTGCCAAAAACTGCTATTTGCAGGAGGAGGAATCAGGTGCAGAGGGAAGGCCTCATTCTTCAGGCCCTGGGTCCCACCGAAGGGCATGGAATAACTGCATTTAGTACGGGATAATACAAAACCACAGAAAAATAAAATTGCCGGCTGTGAAGTTACAGAACATTTAGCGTCAGGAAACGGACAGATTAGCAAACAGAATCTCCTGGCCCTCTGCTTTTCCTTGCACATCCACAAATCACTAATTTGAGACAGATTTACAGCCTTTAAGTATTTATTGGTGTATCTATCTGGATATCATGCCTATCATCCAGGATCTGAGTATCTGAAATGATTCATTAGTGAAGCATGTTTTGGATTTTTACTAGAAACAGGTCGTAAAAACTGAGTGTGTTTTTAAATAATCGTTTTCCAGCCTAACTATTATGGAATATGGATTTATTAGTCATTTTTATGCTTGAAGCTTGGTTTGAAAACAGCCTAGATACTGTTAAGCAAAGTTTGGCTCAGAGGAATGGAAAGCCTCTGGTTTTTTTTAAAGGTTAAGGGTCCAGATTAAGAACAGCTGGAAAGGTTTACAGTTTATTCTGTTGAGACAGCAATCAGCAGGTTGCCATATACACCTAGAAAAACATAGCTGGGTTCCATCTACCCCAAACATCAACATCCCAGTGGCAGAATCAGGGCCCAGACAGTAATCGTTTGATTCCTGACTCCTTTTCAGCTTTTTATGCCTAAGATGTATCTCTTGGATATTTTTAAGCCTAGATGCATTAAAACAGAGTGCAAATAAATAGATATTGCAGTACTGGGTGACAACACATGCAACAGTTGCAGTTCAGATAGATCGGACCTTTGACCTAATCCTTCCTACCAAGCAGCATCCACATCTTAATTTATCTCCAATTGGTTAAATTACAATTAGATTTACTGATATCAGAAACGATGACACTTTAAATAGTCACAAACATTTTTTAAAAAGTAGAACTAGAGGAATAAACACGCCCTACCTTTATTTTTTGCTGCACACCCTCATTAAAATGCATAGTACTTACACAGATCAAAGCAGAATAATGGTCTATATTCTTTTAATTCCTTAAGCTAAAACATGAATTATTCACTTTAAATTAAAAGCAGCAGGCTTTTTTTTTTTTTTTTTGGTTGGACAGATTCTATGTCAGTGTAAAGAAACTTGTATTCTTTGTAGTAGCTCTTCTAATAATGGTTTGAGGAAGTCGTTTTTTTTTCCAAGAGTGTTTCAAACTCATTAAATGATTGAAACACATTTCTATGCTCTGCCTGCCTGGATCTCTGAGGGTACCACAAGCCCAGCTGGTGCCCTCAGCTGGAGTTTATTGGTGTCAGGCTTCACCAAGGACTGGGGCTCAAGACATTAGTGGCTAAGCTTGCCTGAAGCTGGCAACAAGAAGCCAGAGACAGCATCTTTCCAGTCTTCACGTGAAACAAGCTAGACCTCGAGCCATCTGCTGCATTTTGCACTGAAGTTTACAGAAGAAAGTCAAGTTTTGGTTATTTTTTCCTGGTATCTCGATTCGTGGTATCAGGCAGCTTTTAGGTAACATAGTGAAAGTCAAGGCTCGAAAAACCCAACTTCATCAGCGAGCACAAATGGAGTAATCTCTACATTTCCCAGAAGCACAACTCAGACTCTTCATAGAATCATAAAACTATATGGGGTTGGAAGGAACCTCTGGAGATCATCTAGTCCAACCCTCCCGCTGGAGTGGGTCTACCTAGAGCAGGTTGCACAGGAACATGTCCAGGCGGGTTTGGAATGTCTCCAGAGAAGGAGACTCTACCACCTCCCTGGGCAGCCTCTTCCAGGGCTGTACCACTCTCTCAAGAAAGAAGTTCCTCCTCACGTTTAGGTGGAACTTCTTATACTCAAGTTTGTGCCTATTTCCTCTTGTCCTGTCACTGGGCACCACTGAGAAAAGACCAGCCCCATCCTCCAGACACCCTCCCTTGAAGTATTTATAAGCATTTATCAGATCCCCCTAAGTCTTCTCAAGACTAAAAAGCCCCAAGTCCCTCAGTCTTTCCTTATAGGAGAGATGCTCCAGGCCCTTAATCATCTTTGTGGCCCTTTGTTGTACCCTCTCCAGGGTACAACAATTGGACTCACCAATTCATTCTTCTGAGGTTGCGTATGGAGCAGTAGACAGGAAGCTGAACTTTGCTGTGCTCTCAACCACATGAGAGTTGATAAAATGATGCCCTCGTGTCTCTAAATTAAGCACCGTAATTGTCTCATTCACCCACTGATTATCTAAGGGGGTTTCAAGCCTTTCAGCGAGGAAGGATCTTTAACAAAAAGGCAGCAGTCATGTAATGTTGGCATCTCCATCAAAATCAATACCAGGTGGGAGAATGTAGCAGGTGATGAGCCAAACAGAAAGTGAGTTTCACAGAAGATGAGAAATACTAACCATTTAGGAGACTTCCCATGCAGAGACACACAAAAAGAGGAGGGGCGGAGAGTGCTGGGGTTGGTTCATTCTTCAGGATATGATTTCACCAAACTGGGCTGTCTATAGATGATAGGTACCTCTTAAACAGTATGTTGAAGATATAATTACCTAAAACATAGCATATAGACACCTAAAAATCCTGTTTTCCTTCTCTAGTAAAGAGAAATTTTGGGAAGGCAGACTCTACCCCTGCAAATAGTGAACAAGACTTCACTGAAGTTGTGGGGATGAAGGCTTTTCAGCACTTCAGAATCAAGACTCCTTTAGATGAATAGACATCTATAATAACCCAAACAAAATGCAAACCATTACATAGAAAAAGGTAATTGTATAAACGTGCTGGTGCAATATCAGCCACCCACCAAAGAAACTGCCACTTGCAGAAGATTGTGCTGTAGTGAAAATCCAGCAATCCCCTTCTACTTTCCATTTGGGGAGCAACTTTCCATGGTAATTGTTGAGATTTCTTAGAGACTTCGGAGGGGACAAACCCAAGAAGTTTCATAGTTACCATCACAGAAAGGTCTGGAAGAAAACAAAGGTGAACATCCAAATAGATAAGAAAGTCAAAATAGATTTACTTGGAAAAAACCCACAGTTTTCTCTGGACAGCAATGAGCAGGAGCTGGACAACAAAGAGCAGGAGGTGTAAGGAGGTTTTGGACAGCTGGCTGTTCCCCAAGTCGTGTCTCAGAATCACTTTGTCCTTAGTGATCATGGACTACTGCTGTCGTTCCTTCATAAAGCAACCTATCTTTTCTCCAAAGCTAAATGCTAAATTAGTGGAGAAGAGGAAATGCCTTTTATTCATTAAGGCAGGTTGTATTCACTCAAGGGACTTTTCACAAGGCATCCATGCAGAACGTGAGATTCTCCATCTAAAGGGGGAGACGGTGGCTTCCCTGACCGTTAAGGGAAGGAGGAAAGATTTCATAACAGAATCGCTTAGCCCAGCTGTCCAGATCAGACAACCACCACTGTTTGGTTTGTCCACACTTTTTTGCTACAGTCTGTTCTCATACCGCTGCTGGTTTGCAGTCATGGTAAGTGGGCTGCAGCTGGTCTGGGAAACCACAATAAACAGGGCCGTAGCCCCTAACGGGTTACATGCTGCAAGTAATACAACCAAATGAAAGTCCCAAATCATGCAGAAATGGTGGGATCAAGCTGAGTGAAAAGAGGCTCTTCTGGGGGTAAAGACAAAGTAGAAAAAACCCAAGTAGCTTCCACACCATGTCATACTGGAGAGTGCCATGGTGGGAAAGAAAAATAGAGGTGGTCTCTGTGACGTGTTCACTCAGTTTCACCTTGGTCTATACTGGAGATGATAATTCATACATTTTGGTAATTTTTCTCTCATATTTATTCCTTGTAATTAAACTTTTCTCACCATCTTATGGCTTTGCACAACATCTGTGGATGAATATGAATTGTGGATGAAATATGAATTTTTATGATTCCACTGAACATTAGTTTACTCAATGAAAGTAAGTTCACCTAATTTGTGAAATACACTGTGATTAAAACCTGTACGTAATGGTAGTGTTCTGGACTTTATTGACACTTTTCTCTGGTAGAATCTCAAATTATTTTATAAACGTTAATGAATAATTCACATCACTTCTGTTTAGGTCATGTAAATCCTCACTAGTTTAGGTGATGACTGGTAGGTTGTATGACAAATGCATGCCTACTGGAGCACTTAAAAATATGCTTAAACATGAGCACTTTCCTGACTTCAGAGGCATTTCACAAGGAATATCACATGAAATTCCATATAAAGTTTTGAAAATGATAAATTTCCCATATAACTAGTGAGGATCCAGATTATTAAGTAATAAAATATTTTATCATGTGAGTTGTCTCACTGATTCAGTGATTTTGACAGTGAATGTGGCCAATTCATAACCATATGAATTTGGTTAATTTTTATACCATTTTTCAGCAGGGAAATAGTAAATAATGTTATTTTTGGGTTGAGTGCAGGCATACTCACAACACCCACACTGCATCCGCTTGATGTAAGTCACATTTTCAATGCTTTCTTCATAATGGGATGTCAGAGGTATGTAATGAACAAAAATGAAATCCTATATCGTGGAGATCATCCATTTGATGACAAACAACTTAATCAAATTTATTCATTCATGAAAACTTCCATTGCCTTTCATTGTGGTGTGCGTAGAAAGAATTATGATTACTGTATTAGGAAAACAATTACCATATTCATATGTTGTAAAGAGTGGGCTGTGATTCAGATATTTTTGAAGTATAGAAGTGAGCTTCTCAGTCTCATTAGAGGCATATAAGAAAGTGCAGACTTTATATTTCAAAATAAATATTAGTCAGAAATGAATGGATTACTTTTAAGCTTACTAGAATGATTGTGCTCTAATGAAAGAGTAAAATTCTGATTTGGGGAAGGAAAGGGTGTGACTGGAGCTTTTTGTAGGGTATCTTTTGTAGCTTTTATATGTTATTTTTGTCTATGTATCTTTTGCTAATACCCGTGTATGGAATATTGTGCTCAGGTGGAATCCCAGGGAAGGTAACGCAACCTGCTTAACAAGATTGGGGTAATGTGTTCAGGGCTTTCTTCCCAATTTTAAATGCAAACCTCCACCTAGTTTTAACTGCAGGGAAGTCACAGGATGCCATTAAAAATACAGTGTATTCAAAGATGCCCATGGAAGGAAACCAGTTTTTAAAGAGTGATGCCATTTTATTACAACCGAGAGTTCACATTTGGAACAGGTTTTTACTGCAATATTGCAATTTTACTGCAATGTTGCACATGATGCTAGCCTACAGAAAAATAGCCACCCGTGCTTTTTGCATATGAACAGTAATATAACAACACGGTCTCCTGGAACAAGGTGTGTTTACCTTTGATATACAAACAAGTAATAGAGCAAGTAGATGTATGGGCAGGCAGAAATCCTTCAAAAATATCCCCTTCCTTGGGAGGGCCTTGAGTGCAATCCCCATCTGCCCCCCAGGGTTTGGAAGAAAGAGGTCCATTCCCACGTGTTGCCTGTTTTGGCAGATGGAACACGAGTATTTTTAGTATTGTCTTGTCATTTTTGAAGGAACTATTATGCAGTGATGTGATCACAAGCAGTCTTTTTTTTTTTTCTTTTTTTTTGTCTTTTTCTTTTTTTTTTAATGGTAATTGGAATTAATAGTGTTAGAATGATTTTCCCAGAAATTTGGTTTGCTAATTTTTGCTAACATTAGATAATTATGCTATAAATTTCTCTCTCTCAGACATGTAGGTTCAGGAAAAAATAAGAGAAGAAATGCTGTATGTTATACTTTTAAATCTGCCTGGTTTGGAAGGCAAATACCCAACTCCCTTTAAAAGTAATAATTACAAGTACTTTGGCTGTTTGGTTCAAATCTGAACAGGACCCTCTGTTTATTTTATGCTTCAAATGACGTCTAGTTTCCTGATAGCTAGATTAAGGTTAACTCTTCTGCTAATCATTTGTTTATTTGTATGTTTGGGTTTTTTAATTAACATGCAGGTACTCCTAGATATGCCTGATTTTAAGTTAAGAAACTCGTCATTCAACAAATTTAAGTGGTCACAGAAATGTTTGTAGGACGGGGCCCTACTTCCCTAGGCTTTCATTTCCTTGTAGCATCCAGCTACTTGGCCTGTAAAGACCAAATATTCTCCTGGACTTTCTCTTAACAACCCCCCCCCCCCCCGCCCCAATGTTTAAAAATACACTGCCTAAGGTACAAGAAGGTCACAAGTTCATCAAACAGGAATTTTGATGCTGAGCTTGATTCTTAAACGTAACCTGTTCTATGGCAGTCCTAGGAGATGATGCTGAAAAGTCATGTGATAGATCAACGAAGATGATTAAGGGATTGGATCACCTTCCTTACGAGGGAAGGCTCAAGGAGCTGGGACTCTTTAGCCTGGACAAGAAAAGGCTGAGGGGAGACCTTATTTATGTTTACAAGTGTCTAAAGGGTGGGTTGAAGGATATTAAAGGATGGTGGAGCTGGACTCTTTTTAGTGGTTTCCAGTGACAGGACAAGGGGCAACGGGCTAAAGCTGGAACATGGGAAGTTCCACTTCTTCCACTTATGAGGAAGAACTTCTTTGGGGTGAGGGTGCCAGAGCCCTGGAACAGGCTGCCCAAGGAAGGTGTGGAGTCCTCTTCTCTGGAGATCTCCAAGCCCCACCTGGATGCTGTCCTGAGTGACATGCTCTGGGCAACCCTGCTTTGGCAGGGGGGTTGAACTAGGTGATCTCTAGAGGTCTCTTCCAACTCTGACAATTCCATGATTCCATGATTTACTAACAAGCGGGACTGCCTTTGGTGCCACTTCCATTTTATCTTGTGTCCCAGAGCTCACACTACCAAAAATGTTAGCAAACAACTATTATTTTTGAATAGTTCTGTATGTACGCTAGGTTTTATGCTTTTTTCCCCTTGTCTGTGATTTATAAGTGTGTACGCAGCCTCTTAACAAGGCACCCTAGGAAGTGGGACAGATAGTTTCAAAGCATCTTGTCCTACAAAAGACAAACAAAATGCGTTTCTGCTTAAGTAGCTGAGAAACAGAAATGTAGGCTGAAAGTAAGCTTTCACTTGTGTATTCCAAGAAAAATGACCAAATCTCTCAGGGTAAAGGGGTGCTGAGAATGAATACTCGTCCTACTGATTAGCCAAAAAAGTAACTCCTTTCACAGAAATAATTTTCACTTGATATGTAACACACACAAAGTTACTGGCTCATTAATGACTTAACTAATGATGGTCTCCCTCTGAGTCGTGTTAGAAGCTGCTTTTAGAGTGGAAAAAATTGTAACAGCAACGTCTTAAAATAACACCCAAGAAACACAAGATCTTAAATATGTTGGGGACCAAACTGTTAGATAGGTATCAAAAGATGCAAATCAGTAGGTTTTTCAAAGACATTGTTCATCATAAGGTGCCTGCAGCCAAAAATTCTTCAGCTGCCCCTACAGTCCTCTGCTTCCAGCGTTAAACCTAGTGCCTAGTTCTTCACTTCTGGGCACAGAAGCACAGTTCCTCCACCCGTGTCACCTGAGGAACTGTATCCCAGAGGCACGAGGTAGGCACGTGTAGCGGGTTCCCAAAATCACTAGTCACAAAATGTGGAATGCTGGGTAGCAAATCCTTCCCATTCTTCAATAGAGTCCCTTAAATTCCTGGCGGTGGAATGTTTTGTTGATGTTGAAAACTTTGTTGATGCCTCTGTTTCACTTTGCATAAATAAATAAAAAATATTTGTGGCAAAAAGAAACAAGCAACGAGTACAATTCTGCAGCCTCCTTGGAGGAACATTCATAGAGGGGGAGAGGCACCTCGATCCCAGCCCCTCTTCCAGAGGCTGGTTTGTATAAGATTTATAATGTTGGATATAAGAGAAAGCTGTATTTAAAATATATAAAGCAAGCACTGGAGCAGGGACGGGTGTTCTACTCCCTCATAAGCACCCCTACTTTTTATGTTTCCCAGGTTCTTTGCCTATGTGACCTGAATGGCCAAACCCTCATATGGCTGGAAGCCACAATGCACATCCATGCCCCGTATGCCAGGAAGAAGAGCGTAGCAGGAACTGATTATGGCTTTTCAGGAATTCCACCAGCCTATTGCTGGGTCAGACTGCATTAGCCATGAAGTTGGATCCTAAATCAACGTAATAACTTCACCTTCAGTAGCCCGAGCTGCCAGACTCCTTCCCACAAACAGAAATTCAGATTATTCCACAACCCACCGCACTGACTCACAGCATCAGAGGTAATCACACAACCAAATTGCCCCTAGAAGCCATCCTTGACCTGCTCAAGAGCTGTACATGGACTGTGTGAGCCTCTTTCAAGAGGGAGAGATCTCTATTATAATTTTCTTTTGAGTTAGAAAGGAACTTCTAGCCACACATCAGCGATTAAGGCAACAATTTTTTTTCAGTAGTATATGCTACACATGTAGGTGTTCTATAGGTAATTATGCTGTCATTCAAAACCAAGAATCCTTAATTATATTTCTTGTAAGTTGGCCCCATTTCATGTCAGAGAGGGAGGAGGGTGAACAGCCTCCTCCACAGCTTTGATTGCAGATTTAGTGATTAAGGTAGGATATGTGAAGGTGCAAGAGAAGTCTGGGGCCAGGAAAGAAAATTAAACCCAGTTGGATTTTGCCTTTTATCCTGTGACTTTTCAAAGCAAAATCTATTAGCCAACCCCAAAGAAAGTACAAGAAGCCAAGACTTGCTTTCCCCTTTTTCCCTACTCCTAGGTCTATTCCTTCTTTACTGGGCTGCTGCAGGATCCTACTTTCTTGCTCCCTGTCTCCTGGGCCTCGTGCATACCCTCATGTTGTAGCTCCCTCTTGGGGATCTGGTCCCAAGTGACTAATTGAGAAACAAATATATCAAAAAGATCCATAAAATAATTCCGGCCTTTGAGGTGAAGTCAAGCAATATCTTGTAAAGACTGCTAGACTCATGAGCCTTTACAGGCTCCTTTTGAGAACGTTACCCTAATTCTTGAAATCTTGACATCTTAAATCAGTTTCTTTTGAGCACTTTTATGTCAAAGAGGATATAACTAAATCTAAAATGATCTAAACAGATCCATTTTGATATCAGGTTGTTTCATATGGTTAAATATCATCTCCCCTACCATCACCAAAAGGAGCAAGTGACATTATGCATTTCTAGGACTGTGTACTCCTGTGTCGGACCAGGACATTTACAGGCATTACGTAACGTACACGTACAGATATTAATGCTGCAAGACCTCACACCTGTCACAAGATGCTTTTAATGAGAAAGTCACATGTCTGTTCAAGTGACTTGCAGGCTCACACACGAGAGAGTAAGGTTTAAGCATGATACAGGTGGATTTATCGCCAATAAAATCAAGGGAACTGCATATTCCCATCTCAAATCTGAACTGACTCACACAACCATTCATATTGGCACAAGAGGACAAGGCTTTTTAACAGTAACTTTGTAGAGCTTAATGAAATTCATTTCCTAGTCACTCTAACACCTTCAATTTACTTCCAGGTCTAATACAGGAACCATATGGAGAGAAGCACAGAAAGATAAGTAGGCGTTGCATTCCATTACTCACCATCTGTTTAGGCAAAGCCATGCTGAGTGGGACGAGGAACGGGTCACGGCTCCGACGACATTCACAGGTCAGAGCCCGCCCAAGAGCCAACGTGGACTACAGCAGCATCTGGCTGCCAGGGAAGATTTTCCCTGGGGTTACCGTGCGAGATGAGGACAGCAAGTGGTCGACTGGCGAGGGAAGAGCAGTGGGTGAAGATAAATAAGTGCCTGAGAAGCCAAAGCCAGGGATGAGAGAAGGGATAAAGTGAATAAGTGATACAGAGGTAGATGGTAAAGGCATAAAAAGATATACAGATGCCTATATGAAGGTTTTTATTGCAATTCAAAGCCTTACATTTACTAAGAGTTGGATATTTTGCCCTAGGTTTTATAAACTTATAATGTAATGTTATTCCAACTCACGCGTTATCAGTGAGACCCTTTCTCAGCATAAATTACAAAAATATAAATGTATGTTAAATCACACGGCATGCTTTTACCGAAGATCTGCAGATCGGCTTAGGACTGTGTTCCCAGGGAACCTGCCCTGCACTTCCCTGCACCTGCGGAGAGCTGGGAACGGGAGGGTAATTACGAGCATTGAGAGTCTTAAGCCAGATGTTCCAGGAATGAAGAAATGTCATATTTGGTTGGCTGGCCTCTAAAGGCAGGAAAACAGGAAAAAAAAGGAAGCATCCGTGTTTGAGCTGGCATGTGCCAGGCAAATCCTTGCCTCGTCAGCGCCAGGGCTCTGCTGCTGGCAGCCGGCCCCCGCTGTGCTCTCTGCCTGGGGTTATTGCCACAGACCAGGCGAGTGTGAAGCCAAATACAGAACGTACCAGGAAGGCTGAAGCATTAAAGGAAACATGGTTGGGAAATGAAGGGGGTAGGAGCCTTACACGATATCTTAACTCCACACATTCCACAGCGCATTGCTTCAAAAAGGTTAGGTGTCACTTAGGCTTGGATCACTTAGGCTTGTCACTTAGATTTATGCACTTTATCCCTTCGTCAGAAGTACATGAAAAAAACACTCAGCAGGTATGTTTACGTGTTACATCTTTGTGGTTTGTTACCAAAGTGATTCATATTTTTCTTTTTAAGCAAAATGAACTAGCCCCTAATCTATTAAAGGATCAACTTTGGGCTTGTGTTTTTTCCCAGTGTTGGAAACATCCATCTTCACTTCCTCTCAGCATATTAAGCAATACCAGTAAGGCAGTCCTGCTTACAATTTAGAGCAAGAGCTTCCACCTCGAGACAGCAGCCTTGACTCTTAAAATTATATATTGTAGATTGAGGAATGGATGATATTCTAAATCATACATTTCAAACACTATTTTTTCCAGTTCCTCCTCTTAATTTTCTTTTCAGAAGAGCTACTTGGATACACAGACAGTTTAATAATAACAGCCACTTCCAACTCCTTTTTCATTAATTCATGCAAGACTGTCAAAATGTCAGTGGACTGCAGTGCTTGGTTTCAGACAGGTCTGAAGGAGGAAGGAAAGCATGATGGCAAATGTATTATTGAGAACAGGAATATCTCAACTGACTTGCACAAGAGGTGCATTTTAAGTTTATAATAACAAATGATCAGAATGAATGAAAGTGCCTCGATGACGCAGAGAAATGAGAGTGTTATGAAGTTAAGGTCTGGTAGGTATGGGTTCTGACCAAGTTCACACTTTTTCACTCTAACATGAAAGACGAGGACTTTTTTGTTTTCTATTCTTGAATGATGAAACATCACCAAGCGATCACAGTGCAAGTTCTGTGCCATGTAACTATTCCGGCCTTTTGCCTTCTATCCCAATTTGGGCAGCCTCTTGGATTGTGACTGTGGGATGCCTGATACTGGAGCTGTGTCTAGAATCTCCACAAAACCACATCTCTACCCATACATCCCTTCACCTCTCAGACATATCCCCGACTCCATGCGTTTAGGCTTAGAGGATGGTCTTAAAAGGTGATGTCACTGGTGTATCTACCAGATTCTTCCTCTGCTCAAGGAGGAGGATGATGAGCCACTTTGCAGAACTTGAGCCGTTTACTGAGGGCAGTTGAACTGCCGATCCTCCAGCAAGGCTGTGATGGCCAGAAGGGCAACTGAAGGCACACAAAGATGTCAAAAAGAGAGCCAGTCCCTTAAACACCTTGGGTTTCATTGTTCACAGGCTTAATTTAACCAAAAGAACAAAGGGGGAATCTACCAGTACTGTTATTAGTAGTTGTGGTGGACTAGGTTTTTTGGAGAGGCCTTTGTTGTTGTTTCCTTAAATAAAAAAAAAGCCAAATCAAAAGTTTCAGGGAGGTGAAGAGGACTGACAAAGGCCATTTCTTTGCCTCGGGATTAAGAGGGGAAAAAGCCTGAATGATTAAGAGAAAGCTTCTGTGAAGTAAGGTACAGCTAAGGTGCACCATGAACTGAAGTCCATTCCCCCAGGGTCACGCTTCATTAATTAGCACTGCTTAAATAACCATTTTTGAAACAAATTTAGGGGATATTCTAACCTTACTTAAAAATCTGAAAATTACTTAGATATCCTTCCTTACGCTTGCTTTATTGTAAGTTCATCACCTCTGTACGAGTTCTCAGTAAGACATAGATA
The DNA here is from genome assembly GCA_025769975.1 of Gallinago jamesoni. Lineage (NCBI taxonomy): Eukaryota > Metazoa > Chordata > Aves > Charadriiformes > Scolopacidae > Gallinago > Gallinago jamesoni. The sequence continues at coordinate 16,634 of JAOQGH010000104.1, forward strand.
ACTGGCACTTCTTTGACATTTTTTTGTCTCAGTTGCACAAATATAGAGTCTTCCAGGGAGACAGACTGACCTCCTGGTAACTGCTTCTCAAGAACTGAGGATGACTATGCACTGGAACAGGTTGCCTAGAGAGGCTGTGGAGTCTCGTTCTCTGGAGATATTCAAAACCCACCTGGATGCATTCCTATCCAAGCAGGATGATTGGACTAGGTGATCTCCGAAGGTCGCCTCCAACCCCTACCATTTTGAGATTCTGTGGTTTGGGTGATCTTGTATTTCTGAAAAAACATTACAAACAGTTAATTAGAGGATCTAACATGTTTTATCTCCTATCTGGTGCCTGTTTGTGGAGCAGATTAGTTTTCCAGCTGAAGTTCTTGTATGGTGACTGAACATGGCAGTTGGGTTGTAACTGTGACTCCTGTGCCTGTGTAGCAGCCTGGTGGGGCAAAAATTCCTATTAAATTTGGAAGCTGCTGAGCATATTCAGTGCTGCACGGAAAGTACCCAGAATCAAGTGAACCAGAGCCTGGACTGCTGCAAGCTCAGGACCTGAGCCAGATCTGCCAAGTTTCATGAAATGTTTTAATCAAGTTTGACTCTTCCACTACATTTCTAAAATCTTAATTGCATCTCCTCTAATTAGCAATATCTCACCCTAAGAGAATAAGTATTTTTTTCCCTCTTTTTCAAATTCTGTAGTATTTTTCTTAGTTTTAGAACAACAGCTCCACCCACATTTCAGTTCATTGCTGGCTAAACAAACCTTTATGCCCAAGTGAGTTTTGGAGTCAAGCCACCCCACTCCATCCTACAACTTCAGGAAAACCCTACTCATCTTGATAATCTAGAATGGAGGGACTTTTAAGTATTTTGGAGTACTGAATGTGCAGGTGTGAACCAGAGAAGGCAGAAATCCATTATCATATTAGGTAATTCAAGTTTCAGAGAGACAAAAGGAATTAATTTGGAATGTGTCATTCCCCAAAGGAAAGGTACACTAGCAGGGGACTAAAACAGGAGAATTAGAGCTTAAAACAAAGAAAAAAATCCTCATTCATAAATATAGTGCAAAATAAAATCACTAAATAAGACATTGGTTTGCTCACAGTTGTTTGGTGGCCATCACATGGATGATGCATGATTTATTCCTCGTGAAGTATTCTAGTGATTTAGTTAATGTCTGCCTTTACTAAATAATATTTTTAATATTACTAGAAGAGAATCAGTGGGTTTTCTTTTTTCATGTTAGATATTACTTTGATAGAAAAGTCATTTTCTGGTAAAGCTAAAGTCTGATCATTTGCTGCTTTTATAACCCTTGTAAGTCTTTTTGATTGGTTATAAAGTATAAATTCCCATATCACAGCAGTTAAATGCTGTATAACTAATATCTGTGTTACTTGTAAGTTCATTTTTTCACTTTTATTTTCTCCATTTATAGCTTGAGTTTGTAAAATACATTGAAAAACTCAAATTTGAGGGGGACTGTAAGCTTAAGTTATCACTGCTGTAAAATCCTATTCACAGCAGCATTTAAAAATTGCTACTTTAAATCTGGGTTAAGTGCAGTCCATTCAACAATTTATGTGCAGTTTCAAATCCATGTGCAACAGAAAAAAAAATATAAATCTCAAGTTGTATATTTCAAACAACCAGAAAACTGCACGCTGGGCAAACGTATAGACGATCCATACGAGGGGAATGTAGGAAATGTCAGAAGGCTGAGACTAGAGGACCCGCTACTCCATGATTTTCCTCTCCTTTCCATAACCATAATGCAAGCACATGAAGACATTTCAGGCAGTTTTGTAGCTCTTAGAGCTCCAGCATCTAGACCGAGTACCCAAGCTAGCGACTGGCTGTGGATACCTTCCAGAGGTCTGAAATGCAGATCAGGAAATTATATTCAATTTTTAAAAGTGCCAATGTTTCACTTACAATGTGTTTACCAATATACTTAGAGCATAAGCATTCATCTTTGCATCTTATTTTCCTCTTGCTAATAATGAATCTTTGTATTAATTAAATCACAGCAGTGAAACTTGTCAAGAACCTGTACATCTAAAAACATAAAAGGGTCACCTTGCTTTTGCCACTCAGATTTTACAAATAAATTTTTTTTCTGAGAAAAAAAAACAGATTCTTGAAAGAAAACAAGCACATCTTAAACTTTCATACTCTTTGAACATAACTGTGCTGATATAGTACACATGAACATCAACACTACTAGAGCTTGTGGAATTTTTCACATAGTGTGTGTTTTTATATGGTGAAATGGAAAAAATAATATTCTATCTATTTCTTAAGAAGAAAAAAATCAGATTGCAGTTCAAGTCAAAGAATAAGTTAGGCACAATTTATTTTTAAATGAAATCTGTTTTGCACAACTATACAATGAATCGAATTTAAGTTGCTCAGGCAAAGCGAAACAACTGTGAAGTTGCTCGACAAAGGGTGATTCCATAATGAATATCTGAGATTACATTTGAATAAAACTTAGGCATTTTAGTTCCCCTTTCTCCTTTTATCTGCATTCAGTTTCTTTAGACTATGATGCCTTTATGATGGTAGCGTGATTCTGTATTCCTCCTAGAGAACTTACTGCAATGTCATTGATATTTGAATAGAGTATTTTAGCAATACAAAAATATCACAGTAAGTGCAGAAGAACTTACTATTTAGAACAGGGCCTCATGTAGGAGGAATATAACATTTTCAGTGATATCGCTAAAAATTACTGCACTCCAGTATTCCACAGGTCCAAAAGAGATGAGCAAATCTTGAAGTGGAGAGTTCAGCCCTTCCTGCCCGTGCACTGGATTTAAGCCTAAAGCAAAACAAAACTGTGAATTGTGAGGTGTTTTTATATCATCCTGTAGGCAGCAGCTGGCTCTGAAGCATAATCAAAAATTGCCCAAGTCCATCAGAGATGTTTAAGACAATCTCTTAAATGGATCTGGGCCATTTCAAACTCATAATGAAATCGTAATCCAAACAAGTTGAAACACAGCTGACACTGGTCTAAACTCAATCAATGGGAAAAAAAATAGATATTTCAGTCTCAAAAGTGACAGAATACTTACCTGCAAAGCAAGAAACGTGAGGCAGGACAGATCACAAAGCTATTAACTGTCATGGTAGGTATGGTTTAGCCAGCTGAATTTGGCATTTAATACCATATATCATTGCCTGGATCGTGAGAGTAATGTACAAAGAAAAACATTGAAGAGATTACTGTGAATTGAAGGCCAGCTTAAATGCAATGTGCTACTTGAGCTGACAAAAATGTAAGCCTACACCCATACTCTGGATATCTTTGTTATATTATCCTATGGAACAAGTGAAGAGAGTTTGCTAGAGAATTGAGAAATTAGACAGTTTCCCACTTAATGGATGTTTTACTGGATGATGGTAGTTAAAATATCCCTCCAGTAACAGTAATTTATTTGCATTCCTAGGCACGCTTGCAGGTATGCGCAATGGGACACAGGCTGCTAGGACAGATATTGCAGGTGTTAATTCAAAGTTTAAATAACAAAAAAACTATAGCACAAAGTCAAACATCTCTAGAAGGATCACATCTGTAAAGCGAGTGAATTAATATGCTGACTGGGACTTGCTTGTGACAGGTCCAGCTCATTACGTACAGATACCCTGGCACAACTGAGTCTATCGGGAGTCTAAAAGTCTCTGAGAATGTTCAGAGTGACATTTTGGGATAACAGGGAGGAATTTCAGCCAGGTCTTTCATATGCCCATTTGCCGCTTTTTTATTTTTGGCTCCAAGTATGTGCCAAGATCGAATTCCCAGACTTTCTGGGTGCCTGAGCAAATATTGTTAGACCCAGATTTGGAACGTTCATAAAAACACAGATGTTGCGCGTTGCTGTAAGCATCTGCTGTCACCCAAATGCCATCAGACAGCGGGTGGTGAACCAAGGGTGGCGTGTCATGAGATATTCACAAAGGATAATAACTTTACCTGGGGAGATTAATCTCCTGTGTGTCCCCTAACAGACTTAGGGAGTTTGGCCCCCGCAACAAACTTAGGGAGGGGGAGACAGAGGTTCTCTCTCACAGAATCACCTAGGTTGGAAGGGACCTTTTAAGATCATCTAGTCCAACCAACAATAAAAAAAAAAAGCCACCCAAAAAAACCCCCACTACCCACACCACACAAAACACCACCCAACACTAATGCATATCCCCGAGCACCATGTCAACTCGTCTCTTGAATACCTC
>JAOQGH010000105.1:0-20467 GCA_025769975.1 Gallinago jamesoni
CTCCATCCTCCTTCAACCCACCCTTTAGATCCTTGGAAGCATGAATAAGGTCTCCCCTCAGCCTTCTCTTCTCCAGGTTAAAGAGTCCCAGCTCTCTTAGGGAGAGACATTCCAATCCCTCCATCATCTCTGTTGCCCTGCGCTGGACTCTCTCCAGCAGTTCCCTGTCCGTCTTGAACTGGGGAGCCCAGAACTAGACGCAGTATATTCCAGTTGTGGCCTCCCCAGTGCAGAGCAGAGGGGGAGAATGACCACCTTCCACCCACTGGCCACACTCTTCCCTCTGCAGCCCAGAATTCCATTGGCCCTCTTGGCCACAAGGGCACACTGCTGGCTCATGGATAATTTGCTCTCTACCGGGACCCCCAGGTCTTTTTCCTCAAAAGTGCTTCCCAGCAGGTCCACCCCTAACCTATACTGGTGCCTGGGGTTCTTCCTCCCCAGGTGCAGGACCCTCCATTTGTCCTTGTTGAACCTCATGAGGTTCTTCTCTGCCCAGCTCTCCAGCCTGTCCAGGTCACACTGGATGGTGGCACAGCCCTCTGGAGTGTCGGCCAGTCCTCCCAGTTTGGTATCATCAGTGAACTTGCTGAGTGAACTCTGTCCCCTCGTCCAGGTCATTGATTGTCTCAGTTCTAACAGGGGATCAAGTTTTGAACCTAATTTAGAGAATTGGTGTATCACTGTGGTGTGACTGGCTATTTAGCAGCAAGCAGACCATGTGAGAATGCTTAATTCTTTTACATCTGTGCAATTGTTACTGTAAAATCCAGTTAGAAGAAGACCCTCCAAGACTTGTTTGAAGTTTTAGGAGGCAGGCATTCTTTATCATAGCACTGGATGCATGGGGGATTGCTCCTCCTAGCGTGCATACCGTATGTTAAACAAAAGACAGTTTTTGTTAGGCTATCACATACACATGCATTTTGATTTCCCAGAATGTTTATACATATTCACTTACATTCTCAGAGTTCATTTACATAGTCCCCTCCTACAGAACACATGCGTGGTTGAGCCTTGGTGGTCCCTCTGGTGTTCTTCAATGGACTTTCGGGGACTTGGTCACCCCCAAACCTGTGGTAACCACTTGGTGAACTCAATCTGTCTAGCCATACATGGTTCTTCTCTGGCTTGCAATAGGTTTTGGTTCCTGTTCCTAAGCTCCCATTCCTAAGTTCCTGTCTTGCTCTACTAAGTTTATTGAACAAAACTTTAATTCTGTTGATTCTACATCACTGCTCCAGAGTTTTTAGGCCAAAGATGGGTTTTTCTTGGCCATTGCCACAGCTTGCAATCATAGAACCACAGAATCATCTAGGTTGGAAAAGACCCTTGAGATCGAGTCCAACCATCAACCCTACTCTACAAAGATCTCCCCTACACCATATCCCCCAACCCACATCTAAACGACTCTTAAACTCATCCAAGGATGATCCAACTCAACCACCTCCCTGAGCAGCCTGTTCCAGTGCCCGACCACTCTTTCAGTGAAGAATTTGTTCCTACTGTCCACTCTAAACCTACCCTGTTACAGCTTGAAGCCATTCCCTCTTGTTCTATCGCTAATTACCTGGGAGAAGAGACCAGCACCAACCTCTCTACAGTGTCCTTTCCAAGTATTGTTGAGAGTGATGAGGTCTCCCCTCAGCCTCCTCTTCCTCAAACTAAACAGTCCCAGCTCCCTCAATTGTTCTTCATACGATCTATTCTGCACCCAAGTACCCTTCAGGGTTAAGAAGGGATCCAAAAAGGATCCAGAGAGATCCAAAGGTGTTAATGTTTGTATTCCTGCTGTTCGTACCTTATCAATGTTTATGCAGGAGGAATTTCCCTCTCCAAGATGTTCACTGTGAGCCCTTTCATCAGTAATGGAAAAAAAAAAAAAAAAGCAAAGGAATTATGCTTTTTGGAAAAACAAAACAGGTCTCAAAAAGAGTAAAGCTTCGTTAAAGCTTTACTAAGCATGTCAGTAAACTCTTTTTAGCTTTCTGACTCATTGATCCCCTTCATATTCTTCCCTTGGCTCATGGTAGCTCATGGCAGCTGCCTTATTTGAGATAAATCTGGAGGTTTTGATGCTGCAGGATGTAAATAGCACGTGGAGTCACAGCACCTTCCTCATCTCACTAATAAGCTACCAAGAGGGGAAACAGTGATGCAAGTTCTGGTGTAGGGCTGAGGCAGTTCCCACCGGTGCTGGGAAAGGGCTACCCAGAGCCACTGCAGAGTCTCCTCTGTTGGTGCCAGCAGACAAAAATAACCTTCCTGCACTGGCAGGTGTAGGAGTGGGAGTTGAGGAACATCAGACTAGGTCTCATCACATCATTTTCTTCCTATTCTCCTGTCCATGTGGAAAGCAGTACTTGGGAGCCTGGATCTTTCCCATTCGTTAAGTAAACCATGATGAGGCTGGAGGGAAGGGGCAACAATCAGGAAGGAAACAATCCTGCTAATGTCTAATGCCTTTCCAAATGTATAGTTCCTTACAGCACACGAGAGGCTGTTTTGGAAGAGCTGGGGTTGTATCTCCATCCTTCAGATATTGTGCATATTGTGTATATTGAAGTCAGTCCTCTTGGGAGCTTTCCATTTAAATTGCTGTTTGTTTTTTTTTTTTTCATTTAGAAAAGACCAGGAAGCACGATTAAAATTCCAACTGCCAGGCTTTGCTGTTTTCAGACGCTGGTTGTAAAGCGTATTTGTTAAGCACCATCTGCTGTACATTCAGAAAACGGCAACCAAAATTGCTATTCTCTTTCCAGCTTTTAAATCCAATTAAAAATATTTTAAGTTCCGTCTACAATCAAATACATTATTTCAGCTGGGGAATGCTAAAGCTGCACTTACGTGGATAATTGCATTATCCATCGATGTACAGTTACATACAGACCACGGCCCGGGACAGACACTCGGGGGAGAGACCGTGTTACAGAACACCGTGTCCTTCCACCGGGCAGGGGAATGACCTGGGGAGATAATAGCAACATTGAGCCTGATTTCCAGATGTACTAAATAAAATAGGACGAATACAACTGAAGACAAAGCACTGTCTTTCAAGGGCAAATTTAATGGGTGGTAACTGCAGGACATGATGACAAAAACAGAAGCTATGCATCAGTTCAGAAAGTTCTAAATGGAGATTATTAGCTTTTCAGTATGGTTCAAATAGCAGAGCAATTATTATCAGTACTCCCAAACATCACAGCTCTATCGATGGTGAACTGCAAGTGATGAAGAAAAGTACTCCAATTATTAGTATGGATTAAGTGAATAGCCTGAAAAGCGTAAGTAAACCTAGAGACTATCTAAATGAAGAACAGCCACCAGACTTTTTTTCTGAATTTAAAGCAAACAAAGCCCTGAATCTCTTACCTTCTATGCTCTCCTCATCTTGGTCCAGGAGGAAGAAATCCACAAGAGTAGGTGTTCTTCTTGCTCAGTCAGCAAGCTCTCAGCCCTGGCCTTTTCGGTTCGTGATCTACTTGACCTTTCAGAAGTAGGGAAGATTCTTTTTTTGCAAGTGCAAAAAAAAAATTAAAAATTCTCAGCAATTGTGAGGCCTGATCTGGATCCCAAGAGACTTTAACAGGAGCCTTGCCCAAACACAGATCAGTGGCTTTCTATCAAATCCATTGTTCCCAAAGTTTCTGTGATTTTTGTAAAGCGTTATCATTTCTACTCCACCCCTGGGAAAACTAAGGCAAATAGCAGTGAAGTAACTCAGCAAGGTGATCCACATAAACAAGTCACCAGCTGCGAGGCCTCCCAAAATCCTAGCTCCCAAATCACGGGTAAAAGTAAAGAAAACCAGTCTGCATGGCTCCTCCCTCCCCTCCCAAGAAATAAGAGTATTTAACATCAGTTCTCAGGAGAACACAATCAGTATCAATAATTGTGTGGGAGATGTTGCTCTTCTGAGTCAGACCTTGCCAATCAGAAGAGCAGTTTTCCCTGATAGCTATGAAATAATCAGGCATCAATATTTAACTGCATAAAGATAATAAATATTAAGTTTATAAGGGAATAAATAATGTCTTTACAAACATACTCATCACAATCCTACTTTTACAAAATTATATTAGTACAATATTCTTGCAAAAACAGTATAGACCCTCAAAGACAAGCCATGTGAAAGTTACTGCATAGTTTTGCAGTTCTGCAAGATACATTAAACTACATAATTGTTTTAAATTTAACAAATGCATAAACTGAGACATTTAAACAAATGTATAAACTGAGACTGAAGACAGAAATTTAGTAAAATTTTAAATAGATTTCCTATTTACATGAATGCACCTCAGGTGAAATCTGTTAAAAAATTAGCATGAGTAAGCAAAGCAACTCTAAAATGTAAACATTCTGCAGTGATGCTCTTGACACTACAGAGCATTCTCCACAAATTGCATATAAAATATTTCAAGTAACCCATCCACACATTAATGGCTTCAAACACCTAATATATGTGATACACACTGTCATTTCCCTGCAGCTTCTCTGCCCCTTCATCATTTGCAGGGTAACAGTTAATTATAATGAATAAGAAATGGGGGAAAACAAGAAAAAAAACCCACACATCTTGTCTTTTGAAATAAGGATTATTCTGTGGCTTCATCTAGAGTTATTCTTGATGCACATAAATATGAAGAAAGTCAGGGCTGTATATCAGACGTGGTGGGGTTCAAACACCTCCATATTTGCAACCCATGCTGGCAAACAAACACTCAGGTGCCCAAGATGGGAGAAACAAATTTCCTCCAAACTCTACTCATTTCACTCCCTGCAAGACACAGTGAAATTTTAACTGTCAGAATGATGTCAGCACTTCTGGGGTCTGACCCCTATTCTCTAGAACCCAATCAAGTTTTTTACATAGGTTTTGAGTGCCACTCAATGAAACTCATTAAAGAAGTTGAATATTTGAACTAAGTAATAAAAAAAAAAATTTTTTTTAGTTTCTAAATTCTCTTTTCTTCGTCAGTTCCTGTGTTCACTCATCCTTTTTCCTTATCAGTACCATTTATAAAAGTTATCGTCACAATAAATTAAGTAAAACAAATAAGTTTTCCTCCCTCTCATTTATAAAACTATTTATACTGATTTGGGCTTTTATTCTCATACAATGTTATCAGAGTTTTATACTGTACTGTAGCTAGAAGCAATTAGAAGTATAATAATTGAGGGCAGTCGCACCACAACCATAAAGCCAGGATGGTGCTGGAATGATCCCAAACCAGTTCAAAAATAGCACAGCTACGAACATTTAACTCACTGAAATGGTCCCCTACTTTTACAGTGCAAAAGAAAAAAAAAATCAAGTCCAGTATGTCCCTTTCTTTTAACAGTAACAAGAAATAAAATAGGGTAGGAAATTTCAATGTAATGTAAGAAATTATTATGTTGACATCGGAAATCAATAAGAAAAAAATCTCCAATCTGTTAAAATCTTAAAAGGCTTCAAAAAGCTTTGACTTCTACCATGCTCAAGCAGTAGATAGCAGCATGACCTTAAGATCGGTCTATGTATAGAAATCACAAAGAAATAAGAAATAACATGCTACGGTGTTTAATACTCGATCCTGCCAGATGCTGAACCCTCTGCCTTGACCCAGCAAACTATTTAAGCTTATGGTTAGGAGTCAGCACCCACGTGTCCCCGTTGAAGCAAAGGAGGTTATTCAAAGTTTGGGCAGAGAGTTAAGTGCTTTGAGCGACCGGGTCATTAAAGTACAGACCACTTACTGCCAGAGCATGAGGCTAAATTACCGCTAGGAGCAGGCTGGTGCCTGGCTGCCCGTGTCCAGGCTCACACACGGCTCTTTGAAGCATGCCTTGAAGCATTTCTTCACCACTGGGTAAGAAAAAAATAAATAAATAAAAAAAAAAAAGTAAAAAAAAAAAAAAGTAAAAAAAGAAAAGTAGGTCTGTCTGGGCAGGAAATTCCTACATTCCCATCACTTCACTTGCATGTGCAAAGCCAAATTAAATGGGTGATAAGCATCACTTAGGGAACCCCAAAGTGCTATCAGTGATAGTAATCACACCCCCTCCGTTAGAGCCAGCCTCCTCGGGTGTGCGGGGCTCCCGTCAGCTCGCAGCAGCAAGGGTACAGCCATGCAAACAGCAAAGGCTACAGCCTGTCACCTTTAACATCCCTCAGAGCTTCCAAGCTGCTGCCTGATGCTGGGCCACGCTGCTGCCTGGGAAAAGCAGAGCTGTCCCCCAGGGAACGTGTGCCCTCTTCGAAGTGAGCGGAACTTGCAATTCTGTCTCAAAGCCAGGAAGAAGACTAGTTATAAACGGGTGTTTGTAGCCTTGGGTCTGACAGTTGCAGACTAGGAAACGGTGCGTGTTCCCTAAAACACGTATCCTGGAGGAGACAAAACCAGGTTTGTTGTGGTAGGAAGAAGCACGAGTACCGAGTTCCCTTTCCTTAACTTTGGTGACTTCTCCTACTGTGATTTAAGGGTTGTGAGAAAAGTAGGAATAGAGGCTCAGAACCTTATTGTAATGATGGATTTCCCTACCTACCCAAATACACCTGTTCTATTCAGATCTCAACATACCCTGTAGTTGGTTTGGGTTTTTTGGGTGGTTGTCAGGGGTTTCTTTGCTCAGGGCATACTTTGAGCGTACTATGGGTATATTTTGCCTTTGTCAGAGATCACTTTCAGTTTAGTTCTTACCATTTAGAGGAAAAATATCCACATACAAAAAAAAATAATAATCCTATTCCTCCTTTCTCATTTGCCTCTTACCCTCATTCTGCCATCCTGCCTCTTCGCTTCCTCACATTATTTCACCATCTTCATTCAAATACAGTGCCATGGCCAACTGAGGGATGAAGAGCTGCCTCGTGTTCAGAGGAGAATCTATTTTGTTGTCATAGACTCTGTTTGGTGCTCAGGTGCCACAGTGATTGTTGCACTAAAAATACTAACCTGTGCAACAGCCCTCCCACGGAGAGACAAGGCGCTCTGTAACGGCAGCACAGACAGACCGCTGTCCTGAAAAAGTTGCAGTCATAGATGAGAAATGTTTCTGTAAGGAAGCCGAAACCTCTCTCTCACCACGGGGCTTTCTAAAATGATCAAATCAGGGATAGCAGAACAAGCATTAGATCAGTGCTATGTAAAGTTCCTGTTTGTCAAATACTGAGACCTTGGCATAACGACCCCTTGCTGGGACTGTCCCTGAAATACCCACACCATCTCACCCCTTGGGTGCTAAATGCTGACGACTGCCTCTCTTTCCAGCCTGTTCAGCTGCAAATGCATGGGCTGTTATTCTAATATCCATTAGCTCTGATATAACCTCGTCCACTTTTGATGAAGGCAAACAAAATAATAAAATAAATACCCCTACACAGTCAGTCACTCAAGATCAGTCCAGCTATCACAACTGTCAGGTTCTGCCGGTGGGAAGCCAAGCAGTGTCAAACTGTATTAATCCTGTGTTCAAAAATAGAAGAAGAGCCTCTGGTGAGAAGAACGAACTACTTTCAGGTTATCCACTGGAAACGTGAAGCAAGGATCGGGTAGGTTATTAAGAATTTTTTCATTTTTTGCTCCAGCTGCATATCTTATCCTACAGAAGAAAGGTGTTCGTGGAAGACGCGGGAGTACCTACAGAGTCTTGGGCTACTACTCAAATTGCTCTGCTTGTCTCTGGCTTGTCTCTATGGTTTATAAAACTCAATATATATGACCCCAAAAAAAAGACACCATTTAAATTAAATGAGGAAGAAGTAAAAGCTGACTTCGAAGCAATGATGACACGGGAGATATGGGACAACCTGATGGAAAGCAGGCCTCAGCAGATTGGTAAAATACCAGCTGACATTCCCCTGGTGATGTATGGCATTTTAGAACATTTTCTATCCATAAATGTAAAAACGATGCATAAACCCAGACCCTCATTTCCGCAGTGAAGTACAGAATATTAAATGACTTGCCAGGGAACACATAGCAGGTTAATGGCAAAGCTATCGATCCAAGTCTTTCCTTCATTCTACCCATTGGATTAAAAAGCTGTTCCTCAGACTTTCCTTTTGCATCACTCCTTGGTTGGAACCTCTGCTCCTTCAAATATATTTCACCTTACAAACTGGCACAAAGTTATATGCACAGATTGACATACGCATAATCAAGACCACAACTTACAGAACCATCAGATTTGCACGGTGAATATACCGCATGGATTATCAACCGCGCGCCCTCATTAAAAACACATACTGAAAACATATGCTAAACAGTTTTAACATACTAAAATTGGATTGTAGGTGAATTGTGTCAAAAATAAATCCCCAGCGACACGCAGGAAGTTTCCAGCTCTAGCATCCTAGGGGTAATATCTCACGAGGCCAGACAGCAGAATTAGAAAGAACTACGGAGGAAGATGGGCTGCAACCCAAACTCCGTGAGGCCAGCGGTAACGCTGCCATTGGTATTATTGGGCTAGACTTCTTTAAACTTTTGAAAAGCCTGGGAGAGGCAAAGGGCGGAGTGGAGTAAGCGACCCAGCTAGAACTGGTCTGGTCGGAATAGCTCGGTTGGGCACAGGGTAACTACTGATACGGGTATAAAACCTGCGCCAAGTTGAAACTTGGGGGCAATTTCTAGAAAAGCCTTCCTGTACACGTGAACTGCACAGGAGCAGATGAGAGACCGTACTGTTGCCTTGAAAACTGGGGAATTTGGAGGAAAAATCTCTACAGCACCATACAGGCACGATCAGACAGCTTGGAGGTAACAGCACATTCCTCTCCTCCCCAGTATACACCAGTACAGCAAAAAGCAGGGGACTACCCTTAATGGGACAGATGTGAAAAGGCTAAACCGAGCAATGTGTCCTCATTCTAAGACGACCCGTAGGTCGGGTTTCAAACTGAACCATTTTAAGATTTGAAAATGAGAGTTCGACCTACAGATAGCCAGAGTCACCTCTTCACCTGGCATCAATTAGGCACTGCTTGAATGGGGTCAGTGAACTGAGAGAGCTGGAGGGCTCTCCCTTTGCCTTCCACTCACCTTCCTCGGGCGGAGGAAGAAAAGGGAAGGACGGTTCTACACACCGCTCCCATATGCAATTTACTTTGCCTGTATTTTTATTTTGGACACACTGAGCAGTAAGTAATGAAAATCTATCACTAATGAAAATCTATCCTGAACTAGAGCTGCAAATAACCTTTTTAATGGCTTAGATCCCATATCCAAGCATTGAAAGCTCATGAGCTGAAAGGTTCTTTGGTCTAACTGATGCTTTAAATTATTTTAATGACTGCCATTTTATGTTTTAACTCCTTGGACCAATTGCAATTGTTCTGAATTTCAGCTTCGCCTTTCAGTTATCACATGAGCCACATAAAACTCTTCTGGTTTCCTGCTCTGATGGGATCTGCACATTTGCAACGCTGCTTCCCAGTGCACTTGTGGCTTCGAACCCCTCTCTGCCAGGAAAACGCAGTTATTTGATTGTTCCGAGAAAACGAACACAAAGGGGACATAAAAAGATCAAGCTGAGTTTATTTAAGATTTGGACAAGTGTCTGTGGAAGGCTCCTGGCGTTATTGGCCCAGCTGGGTGGTGGTGCAGCATTTTGGATAGCGTGGTGCCCGAGTTAACCAGGCTCCCCCAGCATCCTCCTCCAGGCCAGAATCGCGGGCGGGTTGTATAACCCAAAGCGGGTGGCACCCACTCACTCCGTGTAAACCCAGACCCTGCAAAACTTCCTGGAGAGTGAAAAATGAAAGGAGAAAATTGCTCAAAGCATGACAATGTGCGATTTCAATGTGAGGCATAATGGAAGTAGCTGTGTGGGAGGATATTACTTCATTAGAGACCTAAATCAGATGCCCAAAGATTTCTGTCATCTCCAGAGACCGTTCCATCAGGCTCTAAAAGAGCTTTTCCAGTGGAAGAAAAATAACCCCCTGTCCCTTCGGGCTTGAGAAAGTTGTATGGCTTTTTTAACAGTTTCTAATGAAATCCCGTATTATTTCTTCTCCCCTGGGAGACTTCAAAAGTCATGCAAACTTCACAGAGCCCACGTGTTCATAAACCTCAAGCAATAGACCAGTAAGGAAATAAATTGCAGTCCTCCAATTAGCATTTGACATTCTCTACTGGGTTTTTTTGGTGGGGTGAATTTGTTTTTCTTCTAAACCATGCTGATAAATTAAATGAGTTACTAAATCCAGCATTATTTCATGTTTTAAGGCACACTGGAATCAAACGCTCCAACTCACAGTGGGATTTGCTTTCTGCATGATATTTGGGGGAGATATGAAACGAACCCAGCAGTTTTAAACATGTCCCTGTGTACACGAATTATTTCCTTCAGGCTCCTTATTGTGCATTCGCGGCTCCTGCCAAGCCCAGCACCAGAGACGGGGCATTAAGATACGAAATGGGAAGCGGTCACATTTTCAAAGCGAGCTGCCGGGCGCCGAAAACACTTGAAAAATCTGGCCCCTGACTCTTTGGTGCCTTTCCAGAAAGAAATCTCTCTGCGCTGGCAGCTGGCCAGCCAGCTTTGGAAACCCTTCTGCGCCGCCATGTCGGTAAAGCATCAAAGCCGATGCCCGGCTTTCTCTGCTGGATTAAGCGCTGTCACCAGTCACTACGCAGCTGTAAGGGAGGCATGAAATATTCCTAGATAAATCCTCCATCTCCGGAGAAATGCGTTTCCTGTACGACTGTAAATCCGGGTTTCTGTCTTGAAACTAATCCAGCCTGGCAGTGCTGTGGCCCTAGAAAAGTCTCCTTGGAAACGACAAACTTATGCAATGGCAAAGTCATCCGATCTTTTCATGCCACTATATTATATTAAAAACACCTGGTTTATTTATACAATGACTTACAGATCAGGGTCCTAGAAATAATAATACATAAACTTTATAGCAAAAAATATACATATAATAATTCATCCTTCTGTGATATATAGAAATGATGTATATTTGTCTGTGTGAACATATATATAAATCTATGGGTTGTACTTAACGTTTAGGGCACTTGTGTATGGGTATGTGTATCTGAACACACACAGTACACATGTATATATCTTTCATGTGTGCATACCTAAACACACATAAATACACACACACACAGGAGCATATTTACACTCGGAGAGACGCCGTGCACTCCGCAGAACCTGCACGCCAACAGCTGGAGTCCCTCACTGGCTGTGAGCATCACGGGGGGGGGGGGTCAGTGCCACCCCCACTAGTGTCCGCAGGGAGAGAACCGGTGTCACCGCTGTGGGCACAGGACTGGCTTAATGCATCTTCCTTTGTGAAGGACTAGATTTGCCGGGCAGTGGCACCCCGCAACGCAGGGCTTGTGGCACGGGCCGATCTCGTTCCAGTTGTCACACGTTTTGACACATCCCGGGCCACAGGTATCGTAAACTGCACCGTGTTTGCACTGGGATGCTGGAAGGCAGGTAAAGGAACAAAACACACGTATTACACAGAGTCACGCGAGGAAAGGTACCTATACGTTGGGTTGGTTAGTGCTGCAGATAGCAAAAAGCACATTTTTATTTGTGTAGGACAGGACAAGAGGAAATGGCCACAAACTTGAGCATAAGAAGTTCCACCTAAACATGAGGAGGAACTTCTTTCCTGTGAGGGTGGCAGAGCCCTGGCAGAGGCTGCCCAGGGAGGTGGTGGAGTCTCCTTCTCTGGAGACATTCAAACCCACCTTGACCTGGTCCTGGGAGACCTGCTCTGGGTGGCCCTGCTCTGGCAGGGGGTTGAAGGAGACGATCTCCAGAGGTCCCTTCCAACCCCATGGCATTCTGTGATTCTGTGATTTTGGTATGACGATTGTCTGGAGGAAAAAAACCTATTTGTAAAGAAATTCCACTATATGAAGCGCAACACTACTTTACATCACAAATATAGAGGTAGCAAAATTCCTTTTGAAAAAGGTGTCAAGTACCTAGCAGCCTGGACCTTTTTGAGAATTTTAACACAGCTTATGGTATCTAAAGCTTTGGCACGGTTTCTGTCTATAAGCAGATCTATGCTTTATATTTAAGGCTTAACATTGTTTATCTATTTGTTGTAATGCCTTTTACCAAAGATTCCTGAAACATTTCCAAGGACAGACAGTTATTATCAGTTCCGCTCCTACAGAAAGAAGCAGAGAAAGGAGAGTCATTGCCCATTTAGACTTTCTGTTCCTAAGATTATACTTTTCAATATTGCGCACTGCAGAAAATGAAAACAATGCTGTTAATTCAGCAGCAGCATTTTTAAAACTTTTTTTAAAAATAATCAGTTATTTCTATGCTTTATGCTATCTTACCAAGGGATCACCGAGAATGAGTATTCTTGTAGTTAATGATTCCAGTATTTATTCACTGATTTATGTAGTCGACAATTCAACGCATTCCCAACATAAGAGACCACTGAGGGCTGAGCTAAAAGCACTATACCCCCCCTCCAGATCAATATTTAAACTCTTAATATTTTATATCCTGCCTTTTTAGTGTGGAAAATGATACGTGGTCCGATAGCAATAAAAGCCTGTTATTCTTTCTAATGGCTGTGCTGATGGCAAAACCAAGTACTGATAAAATGGCTTATAGATGGCAAGGGACTCTCAAGCATCCAGAATCATCTCTTGCTATTTACAGAGAGGTGGTTGCATTAAGGAGGTTTCTTCCATTTTCAAAAGAGATTGAAGATTCAGTTTTTTGAAGAACAGTTCTCTTACGGACAGAAAAAAGCTGTTTTGTTGTGAGGTTGGGCCTTAGAGTACCATTACAGTACTGCTATTATTCATAAAGAGAAAATATGAAGAAATTGATTAAATATGTATAAGAGTGTATCATAGAGGATGAAAGTCTTAGTGCTACGTCATTATAAATTTAAGAGGTGCCTCTTCACCAGTAACAAAGTGATCAAAATAGCATCATCTTCTTGCAAGTTTTACTTCTTATGCATTTTATAGCATTTATACATATATGAAAAGCAGCCCTGAAGAAGGAATTCTGGCAAGATTGTATACAAAGTTCTCAGGACACAGATATTAACTAAGCAAACAAACAATTGGAAAAAAAAATGGATAGTACAGCAGAAAATTACCCTGGAGTAACAGAGAATCAACAGCTGGATCTTAGATAGATATTAGGGAAAAAAAAATAAACCAGTTTTCTAGCATTAAGCATGAGAAAGCACTGGGGCAAGCTACCTAAAAACTCTGTGAGACATCTTTTATTGAACATCAATTTAGAACAGGTTGGAATAAATATCTCTCTGCAATGTTCAAGATAGGCCTGTTTTGTTTATGGGCACAGATCTTTTGAGAAATTTTTTCCAAATTTGCATTTCTGTTTTTCTCTGCATGGTAACTTTCACGCACATTGAAGAAGGGACTAAACAAAAGGAATAACTGAAGTGAAATTTAAATGAAAGAGGAAATTTAGAAGGTGGGAAAAACATGCAAGAAATACCGGGCATACAGCAAAGTGGTACATTCACTACAAAAGCTGCACTTTTACTTAACGTGTTAAGAATAGAGATTGAATCTCTGTCAGAGGGGAAACAAAAATGTGCGGAGCTCCCAGGGGCTTTGCAAACAATGCACTGACTGTCTAGAAAAGTAGACCAAGATGTTAAAAGACCGATAGTGTTTGTCCACACGCAACATGAATTATCCTAAGAGGGCTATTTACTAGAAGCCTTTATCTCTCCTCTCTGAAAACGAGTTTCCCTCCAAAGAATCTCCGACCCACCACAAACGGCAGCTTCAGGCTTCAGCACATGCAGTTTTCATATAGAAAGGTCCGTGAGCTTCAGTTTTTTAGGCTGCACAGGTTTCCTCCCACAAAGCTTTACTGCAGTGTTAGCTGGCCTGCTCATTCCATCTGGGCTCTGTTGGATGCCTCCGCCAGTGGGTTTGAGGAAAGTTGGCTGAGGTCTCCTTTCCACTTCCTCATCTCTGCCCCGGAGCAAATCAGATATATTAATTACAGGCTGCCCGCAGCAGCCATGGCATCTGCAAGTACTCCCCAGCTCTGCTCTACCACACATGGATGTGGTATGTCAAAACACCTCCTTCTCTTTCAGATGATGCCATCTAGAAGATATGATGACTTTATTTTCTGCTGTAGGCAGTCTATAATGGCATTATTAACTTGCTGTCAAGGGAAAAATCAGGAAAGTTCAATGGCTGCTGTTTAAGTTCCCTGGATGGCTTTTATTGTTGAGTGTTTCAGTTGTTAACATGTGGTGTGATTGATCCAGAACATTCCACTTCATCAACAGCTTAAAAAATAAAAATAAAGCCGTTTTGCAGTAGGCTTCCCGGGGACTGCTGAAATGAATCAGTACCATGTAAACATGGAAAACAGAAAAGATGCCTTTGCACCCGTTTTTAAGGCAAATTCCTCTCTTAAAGAACGGAGCTCTGTTAGTAATAACCTCCTTAGTGCACTAGCAAAAAAATAAATAAATCAAAAACCCAACCCCAAAATACAAAAGTTACTAATAATAGTGCATTTTGCAACGTTACCAGTCCCAACAGGATTTTTCCACTCTTCTTCTAGAACATGTGTTTGGCATGACAGATGTGAGCTTCCTCAGGCTGCTTTCTGAGCTGGTGGGCTGATAGCCAGCTCCAGTCCAGAGGCCATATAGTCACATAAATACAGCAGTGTGCCTGAGCTAATAAACCCTGCCTAAATAAGGCCGTACAGTTTTCAGACCGGAGCCGGTTTATTCCAGCCAGTTTGGCAGTTTCGCAGAGATGGCTTGTATCTGTCTGCGCCCTTCTTTGTAGACACGGCCGTAGTTATTTAGGAAGAATTCTTGTTCCCCAAAACAAAAGCCAAAATACCTAACATGGAACCACTGGCGGATTCCCGTGGTGGATGATATCTGGTAAATCCAACTCCACAGAAACTTCTGAGCTAAGATTTGTGCTTCAATGAATCATCCTGCTGCTTCTGTCAGCGTTGCACAGCTTGGGCTTTTGAGGTGCTCTGTGGGACTTTCAAACTGAATGTCACTCGTGGTGCTTGCAATTCACAACATCTCCTTCTAACGTAGGAGAATGCAATAGATCTAGGTGCTGGCCTTCTAATGATACACTTGTGTTAATCTTTTGAACTTTCAGATTTTAAGGAGTTTTCATTGAAAAGTCACAGTATTCGTCTGACACAGATTCACATGGCATAAAGCTATTAAAGGAAGCAATGTGTAACAGGGAAAAGAGTGACTTTGGCCAGAAAATTCCACAGCAGAGAAGACAGGACCCAGGAGAGAAGAGTGAAAATCAGATGTACGCTCATCCTCCTCTAGTTCAACTGGTCACATAGGAAAAAAAGAAAATTGTTCTGGTTTTATGAGGCTGTCAGAGCATATCAGCACATCACTGCTCCCATGTGCACTTTGCATTTTAATAAAGTCCATATCTGCTTTTTCTTCTTGCCTGTATAGTCATGCCCATGGCAGGGAGTTATTGCCATCTGTCATCCTTGAGTCTTCTTTCCCTCAGTGCCCTCAGAGATTCAGTGTTAAATTACTATGGCCCAAGGCCTTTGACCGCTTCATTTTATTTAAGTGCACTTTATAAACTGCTTGCTTAGCCTTTCTTGGACTAAAAAAAAATCTTTTTTCTGTCTCTTTTCCTTTTCAAACCTCTTCCTTCCATTTTCTTTTCCCTCTCATCTGTATCCCTTTCTTTTATTTCTTCTTTCCCTCACACTGGCTCTCCTGCTTTTTTTTTTTTTTCCTTCTCCTTTACACACCATATTTCTTTTTGTGCCCATCCTAAAAGGTCTCACTCTCCACTATTTCCCATGGAAACCCATATTCCTTTCCAAACCCTCTCAGGTGCTGTGTGGATCTCACCAACTTTTTCCTACCCAACTACTTTCCTTACTCATCAGCTTCTTCGCTTCACCCCTCCAGTTAAATGGCAGCTGACATTCCCCTTATGGAGCCGACCTCAAAGGCCAGCAAAGCTTGAGCAGCACTATTTCACTGGGGGAGGAGGAAGAGCACGTAGGAACAGGTCCCGTAATTCAGCCTCCTGAGCATCCTGTTTGGCTGGCCCTCCAGACAACACAAGCTTTCTAAAGATTCTAAAAATGAGCTAAGCGTACAGCAGTCCGGGCAGAGGAACTGGCAACCACACAAAATCTGGTTTTATAACACACAACAGAATAATTAAAACCTGACTTTACTAATAAGTATACTCCATTTTCATCAGAACGCAGCTCTTCCAAGTATCCCACCAGCTATGAAATGTCAAGCAGGAAATGAAAGTCACAGAACGCTAAAGTTTTATTACGGATATACTGTTTCCTATCCAGGAACTTTTATCCACAATTAGGACACAATAATTGTAACTGCAAATTTGGGGGAGAAAAAAGCTAAAGATTAAAATTTTGATGCTGGCCCCTGGTAACATAGAGAGTGCGGTGGATACACTTTAATTTAATACTACCTTTACTGTAGAAGATGGTGCTACTTGTTTGACACTGGATGCTTAAGTGTTCTGAGAGCACTTCACCATGTACAGCTTCTCTATATTTTCTGCTTAACAAGATCTCCCCTCTCCCTCTAGAAGTCTGCACAGAGATTAAAAAACTTGGGTGTATTTAAACACTTCTTGGATTAGCTTTAATGGAAGATGTGTGTTTAAATTCCTTCACAATGTTCTCTCAAGGACTGTTTTTGCCTTTGAAACTTTTCTTGTCTTTGGTAAAATGCCAGAAAACATTGTGAAAAGAAGCTTCAATTAGTTAAGTCGTGATATGCCAACACTTGTATAAACTCCTTAAGGCAGGGACTGGAGTTTTTATTCCCTTTACAGCATCTGCCACAGTGAGGTCTCAGTCTGAAGTGCTTTGGTTTAAAAAAAACCCCAGAAGTCAGGATGCTTGTTTCAGGTTCTGCATGAATCCGCTAGCAGATCAATAGATTAAAATTACACGTTATTAGTGCTGTCTGAGACCACATCCTTGAATAGGGCTTTCACTTAGTGACACCCTGTTTGGATTGTTCTGTTCCTTTGTAAGAAAAAAAACCCAAGCCTTTTGGGAACAGTCAATCAAAGGTAATTTGCTCTGTCACTCACCCATCCCTGCTGCCGTGCCTTCAACACAAAAGGAAATTGAAGTTGAGAGAGTAGACCCTGAGCCACACATAATCACCAAAATGGACCACAGACTAATAGCTCTTCGACCAGCTCTTCTCCCTTTTTTTTTTTTTCCCAACTACTGTTAATGGTTTTACATAAATCTGAATACATTTCCAGGCAAAGCAATGCCATTATAGAATGTCCTAAATTAATGAGGCCATCATCAGGGGAAACACTCATCTGCAATATTGCATTTTATTTCAAGTGCCCATGACCGCAGGCCACCACTTCTCAGAGAAAACAATTACTCACAATTACTTCCAATTAACACAGTCCTAATCACATGGGGAGTCTGGTCCAAGTACCAAAATTAACAGAGGTTTGCATTGTAATATTCCCAATAAATATATTCTTTCTTCTTCCCTTGCTGAAGGCACTGCAATCATGTGTGTGTGTTGTCCCTAGACACACGATTTAACAGGAGGTCAAAGGAGTTCAAACATTATCTGTAATCAACTATTTACATATCCTGAAAGAATAAGAATTAGGTACTTCTCCCTGGAAGTACATAAAGTTAAGACAGGTGGCATTAAAGGTGAAAAATTTTTGCCGCAAAATAAACATTTCTAATATCTGATGGTTCAAAATCTTTTCCTGGTGAGTTTCTCTCAGGTACGTTCTCAGAACGTAACCTCCCCGCTGGTGCGATCCCAGCGGATCCATTTTTGATCCTGTTCCACCAGCGAAAGGAGAGCGGGCTCAGGCAGAAGGAACCCCCGAATGGCTCACCTGCGCAGTTCTGCTCCGGCACCCACGGCACCCTGAGCCCTTCCCTCTGGCAGGCTCGGGCGTACGCCAGGAACGACTCGCAGTAGCAGTTCTTGTGGAGCGGGCACTCGCACATGTCTGTCACGCAGGACCTGCGGAACAAAGCCCCAGAAGAAGGGATAAGCAGAGGAAGGCTTGGGGAAGGTGCCATCTGCCCGAGGTTCGGAGCTCTTTGCTTTCCAGCCACGTGGGAGCCCAACGCCCCAGCAACTCCTGCGACACGGCAGGAAAGATAAACGCGTGGCTGCTGCGTGTCCCAGGGGCTCGTTGCTTCTTTGGTGCGCTGCTCCGAGGCAGAGGGGTCTCAGGATTGCCAGGGAGATAACCACGCAGAAACACGGAGGAGAGAAGAAGACCCAAGAAATGCCAGGCAGAGAGGACCGAGACTACGGTGGGAGAAGGAAAACTCCATTTTTGCAACAATTTTGCGTCAACCCAAGGTAAAGGCTTTTCTCTTATTTCCTGGAAAGCAATAATTTAATATTTTTATCAATAATAATAGCAGCAGCGTGAAGTGGATGACTTCTGCAGTTAATGAGGCCATGCCCTCACGTGCAAGGGAGGAGACACGCTGCCTTCCCTCCAGGTCACCTCCAGCCTCTCCCTGCTTTGAAGGCCCCCAAATAGCTATGTTTTCTCAGCAGCATCGCTACTAAATGCCAGACTTTCAGAGACTCGGGAGGAGCAGGGGCGATGCAGCAAAACTGAGCAGTCAGGAACCCCCTCAGGCGCCTTGTTAACACCACCATCTTCTCCCACTGCATAAGACGGGATCACTACAAAACTCAGCAGGGAGCAAAGCTGCTAAGGTGGCCCTGAGTGCAGCTGCTACTGCATGTGTCACCACTATGTTTCAAGTTGGCTCATCCGAAACGTGTGCCCATTTGGCACAGACCTAAAATATAACTGACGGGTTTGCAGTCAGCAGGTTCTGCATACGCAAAGAGCTCAGATGCTTCTGCAAATTCGGAAATGCTGAGCATCGGCTGCTCTGAGGGGAGTCAATAGAAGGCAGGGACAAGATGTGGGAATGGAAGGCTCACTGCCCTCTGTTGTTGTGCTTTCCATGGAGGGGGCTCCCTGCACGCACCTTGGGTGTCAGTAGGCAAGAGCCCCCAGCTCCGTGCACATTCAGGGATTTCTCCCTTCCTGTGAGGACAACGCGACATTTGTTGAGAGGCACAAATCTTCCAGAAAGACCAAGGGCTGACATAAAAAACAAGCTCTTCACATTAATTGCTCTTGCTGTGGACCAGAAATCCAATTGTCTATAGGAAAAGGATGGATATAGGCTTAATTTTCCAGAAACTGAATAGGTAATAACTCAGAAAAGGTGCAAGCGCCTCAGTCAAAGCACTCAGGAGCCCTAACGGCCGTACACTGCCTTAGAGTCACTGAGAAGCCTTTACTCAAAACTAGGAGAGGGGATTAGTGATACTTCAAAGAGACAAGCTTGTCTCTGCACACCCGACAGAGCCCCTCCGAGAGCAGATTTCCCCTTGCCAGAGTTGCTGGCCATTTCTGTGACCGAGCGTATGGTTAAATCTGAGAGTTCTGCTTGGCATTTCCATGAGCTTTTGATCATTTTACTCTCAGTGGACCCCCAACATGAAGCTACCTAAACACTCACTGTGACAAATAAGCAAGAAAATTGCTACTGTAAAAAGATTACCTGTCCTGCATTCACTGCTCTATACGTACTGTAGATAAGCAGAAATTCTTTGGATCAAATATATGACATGTTTGTATTTACAGACCAGTGGTTTTCATTTGAAATAGCTTCACTTTCTCAGGACAATGTAGTTTTATTTTGCTTTAGTTCTGCAGTAGGTCCCTTTGCACCTTTCCAGCAGCAGATGTTGCTCTGTGGGTATCTCAGATGCAAGGAACAGATCAGGACAACATCCCTGGCATTGCTGGACCTCGTGGGCTGGTAAAAGACCTTCCATAAGCACAAAGGGTCACCTTTTTTTCGTGGCACACCGAGGGATTTTACACAGTTTCCTTTGGCCACACCATGTTTGTTATCTCTTGCTAGCAGCCCTCCAGCAGGCTCTGCCCCACACACCCCATGCCATTTTGGAGGTGTACCTCTCGTTTCACAGAGAGGTGGATGCTTGTTTGCAGCTGCAGCAAAGCTTTATCTCAAAGAGAGCCTGTAGTAATCTCCACAGATAGAGTCCATTGTCAAGATAACACTTCATCTTTCTGTTTCTGTGCTAGCCCCCTTTATCAATCACGTTTTACTGCTCTCCACTCATATTTAGGTATTATTAATGCCTGTGGTGGTTTGGGGTGCTTGCCAGTGCCAGATTGGCTATGTGTTCACCAGCTCCCTGCCTTAGAAATTATAAAATCCTAAACCTGAGGTACTCCTCTGCTTTTAAGAGCATAACTGCAGGGTTTTTTACCATTACTCAGAGGGATGAGACCTTCTGCACTGAGTCAACATACCTAGAACTACCTAGTGCATCAGGAAGAGTGTGGCCAGCAGGTGGAGGGAGGTCATCCTGCCCCTCTGCTCTGCCCTGGGGAGGCCCCACCTG
>JAOQGH010000106.1:0-20138 GCA_025769975.1 Gallinago jamesoni
GAGCCTTCTCTTCTCCAGGCTGAACCCTCCCCCAACTCTCTCAGCCTGTCCCTTGATTTCAGTGCATGCTCAGACCTGTCCACCCTTTGAGTCCCAGACCACGCCGGCTCCAAGAGATCCTCTGGTACCTCTTTTATTGCTTCGGTGAGTCCCACCTCCACCGGGGCCAAGCCTGACAGGTCCGCTCTCTGCTGGATGGCCTCTGAGATCAGCTTGCTGTGCCGCAGGATGATCTCAATGGCCATGCTCTCGCTGGTGGCCACTGAAGAGGAAATTCTCATCTCAATCTCCCCTCTTTCAGCGTCAAACCCTTCCCCGTCCTCCTGTGGCTCCCCTCCCTGATCCAGAGTCCCTCCCCAGCTTTCCTGAAGCTCACAGGTCTCCCCGGAGCCTTCTCTTCTCCAGGCTGAACCCCCCCCCCCAACTCTCTCAGCTTATCCTCCCAGCAGAGGGGCTCCAGCCCTCACAGCATCTCCGTGGCTTCCTCTGGCCCTGCTCCAACAACTCCATGTCCTTTCTGTGCTGAGGACTCCAGAGCTGGACACAGTGCTCCAGGTGGGGTCTCCCAAGAGCAGAGGGGCAGAACCCCCCCCGGCCCTGCTGGTCACGCTGCTGGGGGTGCAGCCCAGGATGCAGGGGGCTTGCTGGGCTGCCAGTGCGTGTTGCCGGCTCATGTTGAGCTTCTCATCCACCAACACCCCAAAGTCCTTCTCCTCAGGACTACTCTCCAGCCGTTCTCCACCCAACCTGTATTTGTGCCTGGATTGCCATAATCCAGGTGGAAGACCTTTCTACTTGTTCTGGCTGAACTTCGTAAGGTTCACACAGGCCCACCTTTCAAGCATTTACGTCCCAGGCCTGTAAGCCTCTCCATCCCCCAGTGCATCCAGTTAGGGTTGCTCCTTGTTGTCACTCCTACCTGTCTGAGCTCTGGAGCAGCTCGGTTTGAACATGGGCCATGCAGACACCGGAGCCAGAGGGGAGGGAAACACACAGCTCAAGATGCTCAGGTCCCCTCTAGAAGAGATCCTGGCCAGGAAGTTTTCACCAGTTACTCTGACACTCCAAGTTCAGGGCTCTCCTGTGGACAGGTCACTCTGAGCTCTGCCATGATTAAGTCACGGGACACGGAGCACAAGAGGGAACCTGCTCCTCCTTCATGAAAGTCTGCACCCATCCCCAAATCCTCCACCCTACCTTCCCACATTACAGAAAAACTAATAAAGCCATAAAGTTAAGCACTCAAAACCCAGACATTTTAGGTAAAAAGTTCCCCAGACAAACAGGGATTTACAAAAGGGCTTCGCAACACATCATGTGCTAGTTTATGAGCAAAGAAAATCAGACTTGCTTCATGCATTGCTTGGACCGAGCACAGAGAGAACCCAGTTGTGTAGAAAAGTGCCTGCTGTAGGTAAAACTCGTGCTTGTCTTGCTGAATAAATGTGTAGCTAACAAGGCAACTACTGTGAGAAGAAAAAGGAAAGCCTCGTCTTTATGAGCCCTTGGAGAACTAGATCCCATCCCAGCCCAACCCAGAGCTCTACCGCAGCCTGGATTAACCAGGTAAGAAGAAACTGTCAGAGGTGGCTGCTAATTCCACATTTGTTTTCCCAGTACTGCACCTGAGACACCAGAGATCTCAACTGCACATATGCCACAGGCTCACCCTTTTAATCAATTTAACTTCTGAAATAATTAAGCACTTTTCCATTTGTCCAGAGGGAAAAAAAAAAACACCAAAACAACAAAACCAAATAAACCAAGCCTGAAAAAAAGTGAAAAAAAAGGGAACCCCCCCAAGGTTTGTCCACACTTGGCAATTTCTGTCTTATTTTCCTGTGCCACAGCAGGGAAGCAGCTCTGCATGCAGCCTCGACAGAGACTCCCCAAACACATTTGGTATTTGCTGGGAACCCGTGGGCCAAAACAAGAGCACGAAGGGATCCCAGAGAGGAGCAGGATTTTGTACCGGGAGCAGGGTTCGGAGGCTCTGCAGCAAATGGAGCCCACAGTGACTGAAGAGGATGAAAAGAAATACTGAATAGCACCAGCCCTTCACCAAATGAGGCAGGAGTCCTCATCATTGCATACAATGATGCAATTAAATGCTGTATCCTGTGACCAAGGAGCAGAATTATAACGGTATAACAAGTTTAGGTTTATTGGGTTTTTTTTCAATGGGAAGGGAGATAAAAAACGGCTGCATTTTAACTACCTAATTTCATGAAGACAGATAGAAGAGTGCAGGGAAAAGGTGCACGCTTTAAAGAAAGGCTGTACTGCAACAAGAACAGTTAATATAATAAATATGAAACATCCTCATCTCCCCACTGCTGATGCAGCTTCCATGGCTTGGAGCTCAGCTCCAGCCCCACTGTGCAGGTCCCTGCTGACAGCCACAATATCCCCAGCAGATGCCGAGCTCTTTGCTGCATTCCCACCTTGCCTTTTCCTCTCACATCCCCATTCCAGGCTCGGCCACACTGCTTTTGGAGGGGAAAATTCCTCAGCCACCAGTCACACTCCAGCCCGTGAGGACAAGGTGGATGTCTCTGTCGGTGGCACCTTCTTCCACACCAAGGTGTGCCCATACCTGGGGATGGTCCATGGGGGACACTTGGTCAGGGACCACCTGCGAGTGACCAAGACACCACTGAGGGACTTACAAGACGGGCAGAGGTTCTCAGCCCATCTGACATGTCTCTGGTCAGGCTCATTCAGACAGAAAGCAGACAGCACTCACACCACCGAGCACAACAGTACTACTTTCCACTCGCTATAATCCCACATCAGGGTAACTAAGAGATGTGACAAATTAGGACAGGAGGTCTGCAGGCTGTGGACTGAATGCAGTGTGCCAGGGCACCCTGCAAGCTTCAGCTGCACAGGCAGGGTATAGGCAGTCCCCCGTCCAAAATGCAAAGGAAAGCAGGTTATACACAGTATTTTGTCCTTCATGGCTTCTACAAATCAGCACACATAATGCAATTGCTTACAGGAAAGCAATATCCTCCCCACCAACCGCTGCATCCAACACATCAAAAACCTAATTTAAAAAAAGATAAGTCAGTGGTTGTGCTACTCTTGCAGGGAACTGTATGATAAAAGTTAGATAAAAGAGTTAGAGCTGGGAGAGTCAGCTGAAAGGTACACCGATGACCTGAGGACGTAACAGCAGACAGGCAGCACAGAGGTATTAGTGGTTCTGCTGAAACCAAACTCCATGACAGAGCCTTCTCCGGGCTCACAAAAAAGCATTTTCAGGGCCCACAAGGAAGATCAGATGCTTCCTCTGTCCCAGGCCCCGCTCTCAGGGCAGCCTGTCACTGCACCAAGCGAGTTCATCCTGGCCTTGAGGTTGCCTTCGCAGATTCACTGTTCCCACCAGTCAGTGCAAAAGGGCCTGAGACAACACACGTGCACCGTGCGCGGTGCACAGGGAGGTGACACTGGCCAGCATATTGCTTGAAAAAACACGCGGTAAGGCACTGCCTCACAGACACACACACACACAAAACCCCTTGCCCAAAGAATTTGCCTTATTTCAGATTTTTTTTTACCCGCTCCTCTGAGGCAGACAGGAATCCCTCTTCTGCCACCTCCAGGAACTCTACGATGGGGCTCAGCTGTGTCACAGTCTGGATCAGCTCCTCCCTGTGTCCCAGCAAGCGAGCGGTCAGCGTCTCTCCCTCATCTGTGCTCTCTAGGGGGAAGGGATTCAGAAACACAAGAGAAGAAACGAGTCAGTCTGAAGGAACTGACAGGCTCCTGAAGCGAGTGAGACTGAAAGATCTAAGTGAATAGCAAAGCTCATCCCAAGCACAAGCAGCAGAGGAAAACCACTTTACTATTCTCTTTAAACTCTATGAAAGGAAAACGTTTCATTTATCTAACAGAGCACAAAGCCATAAAGCAAGCTGGAGGTTAACACCAGGTTTGCGAGGCCACTGCTTTGTGTCAGACTCGAGTAAGAAAGGAGCTTTCAGTTTTGAGGCTCAGCTGTGCCCTGACCCAGGCTGGCTGTGCCCCATCGATCCAGCCCTCCAGGCAGCACCGGGAGAGCCCTGCGCCGCCTGCACCCCGCTGCTGTGGGATGGAAACACTCCAGGATCTTGGCCAGCATAAGCTAAAACTCCAATATCCAAGTACAGACACAGGGTTTCTGGAGACCTGCTTTGCCTCTAGGGCAATAAGTCAGAGGCTGCACCCACCTACTGTTTGCTGCTGGGCTTCTCTGCCCCCTTCTCTCTCCAGCAAAGCTGCCTCCAGCTTGGGGTTCACATCTTGAAACAGCTTCAGCAGAGACACGAGGGTGTGAGTATTCAGGGGCTGAGCATCCTTCACTCTGCTCAGCAGCTTCGTGAACACCGACTGTTCCCCTGGCTCTGCCAGACAGGCAGCCACAGCCTGCAACAGGACAGGTAAATGCAGGGATGGTTTTAGTAACAGTCAACTGTCCCCTACAAACCAACACAAAAAGCAGAATCCTGGGGGTTTTGCTTAATTTTTTTTGTCCCCTGAGCAGAAACAAGCAGAGCTCACTGCCAGCCAAGGCCCTGTGCTGACCTCCTGGTCTGGTATGTGGCCACCAGCCCCCGGAGGAGGGCAGCAAGCCCTGCCAGCTTTTGTCTTTACAGTCCCACACACTGGAGCTGATTTCACCACCAAACACATTTCTTCATTTCTTTCCCCAACAGCCAAATGACAATAAGTCTAAGGAACATAATAAACCATCACTTAAAGCCCACTACTTTGGAAGCCCAGGGCTAGGGCAGGGGATTCTAGATTTCACTGCAGATCGAGGAGAAATCGCTTGCACAGAAAGCAGAGAGCATTTTAATTGGGACTTTGAGGAATCCCCATCCTCAAGTCACAATGGAGTCACAACTCCTAAAGAAAGATTTGGAGACGAGACGTGCCAGCCCCGAGTGCTGTGGGTTCTCACATGCCTGGCAATCACCCACAGCTCCAAAATCCACTCCATTGATCCCAAACAGCAACCAGAGGCAAATATGCCTGCACCTTTATGGAAATAAAAGCAAAAGAAATAAGCTGTAACTCTTGCTCCCATCTCCCTGGAGCCCTTTAATGCTGTAAATATTGCCCCCGAAGACACAGGCTCCCCAGCTCTCCAGGAGTGATGCCAGCCTTTTGGAGCAGGCGTCCTTTAGTGGAGACTCCAGGGATGCTATAAAAGTACCTTTGAAGTGGAGAGCTCAGCCCCGCACCAGAGTGAGCGGCCATTCTCTGCTGTCATTGTAATTTTTATTTCTAGGATAAAAAGCCTGAATGCAACTGCTTGGGGCTGCACCAGGGGACGGTGGACCTGCTTTTCCTGGCAGGTGTAAATGCTCATCTATTAGGGCAGCACGACAGTACGGTGACCTATTGCAAAGAGTATCCACAGAGGGGACGCTGCGGGAGTCCCAGCCCTTACCCGCTCACGGCGTTTTTCCTGCTGAACAGAGAGACATGGACATGAAGGGCTCTGTTATAAAGGAAGAAAGGAGATGCTGCAGACGTGCTGAAGAACAAGCTTAAAGGTATTTTTTTTAACGCAAACATTAATTTGTAATGAGACGTGATAACCAGACCATATTTGTTCACAAGGTTTGCGTGCCTGGCCCCTTCCAGATCAAAACCATCATGTAAAACACAAAATATCTTGACTCTCACCATCCTAAAGGTGCTCAGCACCCTGCCCAATATGTGTTTTCACTAATATGGATGGAAAGCACCTTGCATTGTCGCAATATTTATTTTTAATTTTAATTTTTTTTAATTAAAATCAGAGCAGCCTTGCAACCCAGAGCTCCAGGTAATGTCCCTTCCTCGGTGCAGGGCCTTAGCTAATGGAAATAATTTTTCAGAAATTGAAAAGCTCTGCTATTGATAGTCTCTTTCTGGAAGACCTTTCCTTGGACATGTGGCTCAGTGGGAACAACAGCCTATCTGTGTATCATCTCCACATCTTCCAGATTTTTCCAGATTTCTTTCCTAACACAATCAATTCCTACACTACTGTGTCCCTCTCCTGCTCTGCCCCATTCCTCCTTATTATCTTCTGCTCCTTCCGACATCCCCTGTTGCTGCTCTGGGTAAGAAGATGCCTAAGTCTGCTCATGCAGAGCCACAGCCTGCTTCTGAAATGTGCAAGAGCTGAGCCAGTGCTGTGTTCTCCCAGCCAGACACTCATCTCCTCCTCACACTGACCCACAACACTCTCAGAAAGCCAGAGCCTCCAAGACCTCCACCTCCCTCTCAAACAGGAGCATGAGATTAAGGGGTTTTGGGGCTGGGAGAGGGATACTTGAGGAGCAGTTGGTGGCTGTCCCTGAAGGGAGTGATCCTGAGCCTGGGCAGCACTGAGCTCAAGCGTTGCACCAAGCTGAGGGATGTCCTGGCACCCAGAGATACCTCAACCAGATGGGCAAGTAACGCACATCCCACCCGAGCGTGTGATGGCCCATAACTGAGACTGAAGAGGGATGTGGGCAGAAGGAGGGCAGCTCAGGGCAGCCACTAGCAGGTAGGCAAGTAGGGTTATGGATTTTCATGCCTTTTCCACTCTCCTGTTCCCACCATGAGAGCATATCTCAGCAAAAAGTCACTTTAATGACAATTACTGAGTGATCTTCCTCGAGCATCGTCTTTAGAGTGAATGCAGCACCCAAAGAGGGTGGGGAGGGACCTGCAAGAGACAGGCAGAAAGCCTCGGGGTTTGGGTGACAGAAGCAGCCAGCTCCCTTCAGATCCCTCCTGCAACAAGCCAAGGCACATTCAGTTACAAGAGTCACCCCTGAACATGGTAAATGCACTGCCAGTATCTCTGTGCCATCTCCATTGCCCAAGGAGAGCTGCACTGGTCACCCAGCAAGCTGCAGGAGGCACCACGGGGGAACTTCAAGAAACTTAATCATCAGTCCTCTGTGAACGCAAGCTGCTTGGGGTTTTTTACTTGTTAAATTTTCGTGTCTATAAGGTGAAGAAAATTTATTAAAAAAACCCCTAGAAACATGCAGATACAGAGCCATTGCCCCCAGGGCCGGTGGCACCGAGAGCACATGGACTAGCCGTACAGGTCTGGAGCAGAGCGAAGCTCGTAGGCTGTGACTGCACCATGAGGTCCATCAGCTATCACTGTGCACACAATAATCAAAGAAAAACTATGCTCCTGTTTCTGGTCCAGTAATCTGCAGTGCTCTTTATTCCAGCCTGCGTTTGTATAGGAGTGAGGAAGCAAACCCTGACACCAGAAGGCTCCGTGGAGAACGCTGACCCCCTGCTCACTCCACACAAGAGGGACAAAAGCTCAGCCCAAACTCCACCCGAGTACACCAGAACAAGGGGAAAAAACTTCTCCGGCTCGGTCACCACAAAATAAAACCCGCACAACCTATCACTCCTAATCAGGATACAGAAGATAACAGGAAATTTCTTTCTTCTGCCGCACCCAGAAATCCCTGCAGCTGCAAACGAAGGACGACAATAATTGGACAGGCCTACAGGCAATGGAAATGATCCACAAGCACAGTGACACTTCTGCTACGCGGGAGAATCAATGCTCCCCCACTTCATCTGAACCCAGTAGTAAAGAGAACAAATGAGCTGTGCAATAATTTGAATTGAGTTTCTCTAAGAGAGCACAGGAAGATAAGACTTGACACCAGCAAAGCTCTTCTACGCTTCCCCAAATTACTGCAATTTCAGTCTTGTTCTCATTTCCAAGCAGGTTCCATCCAGGCCAGAACCAAATTAGATAGGAATAGTTTATGTGAGATACACAGAGAGACTCTAAAACAAAAACAACCCCCAAAATCACATCTCCCTATGCAGAAAAGCAACACGTCTGCATTTTTCAGCTCAGGGAGCAGAACATATAACATCAAACATAGACAGAAGCAACAATTCTCACTAAAGCAAGCCCTGCACCAAAACCTCCTTGGGGAAAAGCCCCATCAGCCCAACAAATCTCCACTGGACGTAGCAGGAAATAAGGCAGCAAGAGCAGAGGGGAGCAGACAGGAGCACGGCAGGGAAAAGAGCATCCATGGGGGTACGGGCTCACAAGCAAAGGAACAGAAATACAGAAGCTACATCCAGGACAAAATGCCACCAAGACCAGAGAAGCCTCAACACCAGGATGGCCTCAGTGTCAGGGGCTGGTTTGCAAATCCCCTACCAACAACCCTAAGTCTCCCATGCTTTGCTCTTCAAAACATATTGCTGCCTGCCCTTAGGGATGAGCCACTCACAAAAGGCTCCTGAGCAGAAGAAGGACGCGCAGGAGGGGTGGGCAATCTCCCCTGTGGCAGGGCAAGCACGCCTGGCAGCACCACTTCGTGTAGCTAAACAGTATCCCAGTGGCTTCCAGACCAACTTTTACTTGGCCCAAGGCACCTAAGAGACTTCAAGGAAATGACTAGCAAAATAATACAAAAAGTGGGGGCAAAAGGAGAGGAAAAAAAAAAAAGAATCCATTGACGTCTACCAATGGCACAATCTCAGCCGTAATTACGTACCCCGAGCTGGGCTCTTTGGAGCTGGACTCACACTTTAAGCGTGACTTCAAAAACACACCACTTTGTTTCCCCTGAAGAAAACACCAGGTACTTGTGGGAAAAAGCTATTCCTTTTGCTGGAAACAGAGCCCAGGCTCAGTGCCAGTGCCTCAGGTCCTGCTTGTCCCAGAGGGGAGCTCAGGGAGGGACTGGTCTGGCTGAGCCCTGGCTTACAACAGGCTGCAGCCTGCCCCCCCACTGCCTGGGGCCTGACACTTTTCATGCCTGTCACAGCTGAGAAGTGATTTTTTTGTGAAGGCTTAAAGAAAATCCATTTCTCATTTATTCAGCGTTTATTTATAGCTGCAGAAAAATTGCCCAGCTGCTGTTTTGCAGTCAGACACCCAAACTGTCCCCGAGCTCCACAACCTCTCGCTCAGATCCCGCTGCAAATGCTCATTTCGGAGCACAGAGGCTGGGGCACAGGGCTGTGAACCTCACCCACCGGGTCCTGGAGGTGCTAAGGAAACACAGAATAACCTGGAGGTGCTGTCTGCACAGCAATAGCAGACAGGGCTGTGAGGCAGAGCAGGAGGGAGGCAGCAGCCCTGCCCAGGCACTCTGCCGCTGAGGTTCTGCCCACCTGCCCAGCACAGGCAACGCCAGGGAGCTGCCAAATCCCTTCTGGCAGTGCCATTCACATCCCACAGCACCCTCCCCAGCTCTGCTCCAGTTGCCAAGGTGCAGAAAAGGTAAAACATTAAACCTGACATATTTTTCTGATCAGGGCAACAATCAAACATAGCAAAGCCCAATCCTTCTCAAGGCACACGGGCATGCTGAGAGCAATGTACTAACAGTTCCTGTCAGCCTGGTCAGGCTTGGGCTTGCTACTACAAACACAAATCAGGACCCACATCTCCCTCCTAAAGCCCCAGAGATGTTAAGCTCAACACCATCAGGAGGGGCAGGGAACATTTGCTTCCCTCTGAGAACATTTTAATGTTTATCAGAAAAGAAACCTGCACTCCCTGACTCAAGGGAGTTCTCCTCCCTGCTGTCATATGGTTTCGGGTTTGTTTTCTTCGAATAAACACATTGTCTTTCAAAAAGCTATTTTTAACATTTTTAAAAGCAGAATGTTACCACGGCCAAAACATTCCATGTCCCACAGTCATACTGGTACTGGAAGGACCAAGTGACTTGAATCCAGGCGGCTTCCCAGCCAGCAAGTGCACTGGAACCTAGACAGCATCACAGCCCCTAACTTGGGGAATAGTATTTCTCAGCTTCAAAAGGTCAGATCACCATGGAGTCACCAAAAAGCTGGCAATAAAAGTCACATTGTCATTTTCCACACACAAAAAAGGTACACAGGGCAGTTCATGCAGCCTGGTATGAAAAACGCTCTATTAGAAACAGCCAGGGTGAGGAGAAGCACAGTCCCATCCTCACTCCAAAGTGGCCACAGGTTTTTCGCAGCCCCTGCCGTGGCATGGCAGCACGAGTGCCTACCCCAACTGCCACCATCATCTCCAAGCTCCATGTCCTCCTGCCCCACTGTCACACCAATAAGGACCTGTGGTGGCTTTGGGCCAGTGTGAGAGCTAGGACCTGGCCACCCTTTTTCAGAGCCCAGAGTATCCTTCAGCATTAACCAAGCAGCAGACTCAAATATTCCCTCCAGCAGTAACTCAAGCATCCTTCATCAGCAGTGACTGCTCTCAAAGCAGCACATGGCCAGGAGAAGCGCTGCAAGGAGGCACCCACCACCCTCCCGTGAGCCGCCCCCCCCAAGCCGCCTGCCATCCACAGAGTGCAGCAGATGCCTAGGGCTTGGCAAGTCTATTTTGGGATCTCATATGTCAGTCATTTACGAGTGGATACAGTTCCCAAAGCAAATGCCATAAACAGGAGGAGAGGAATCAATGCTGGAGCTCTCCTACAACACAAGGAGGATGTCTTCAGGGAAGGACACACACTTCTTTACCTGCGTGCACAAGCAGCTTGCTCTTGCAGATGCTTCTCTCCAGGGGTTGCTCGGCTGGGCACATCCTGCCCTTCAAACAACCAGGTACCAGATCCCCAGTTGCCCAAGAAACAATTTCCTAAACAGGGAACAAACTATTCTAGCCCTCAGCAGGGTGAAGAAAAAACTTGTATCATTTACCCAAGTAAACACACCTACCTCCTTTTGAGAGGCACCAATTTCTCTGCACTCTTCTAGTCTTTTCAACACAGCTCGGGCATCAGAAAGAGCCTCAGAGAAAACACTTTCATATTGAAGAAAGAAATCCAGTTTACAGCTTTTGCTCTCTGCTGCTGTGTGAGAGAAACAAGATGAGTTATTTGCTAATTGAAGGGATTCACAGAAAGCATGATGTGATTGAAAGGCATCAGTTTGTAACCAGCACATCAGCTATAATAGGGGAACTGTGACTTACAAATCCCTTCTAAAGATATCACGCAGCCTGGAGGGAAAACCAACAGTTTATTTAACACTAGTTAAAAATGGAACATTTATTTTAAACCCAGTGCAGCCTCCATTTCCCTCCCATGCTGAACAGGAGTTTAAAGGATAAGGTAGCATTAACAGGCAACTCTGCTCACTTAATTTAACACAGATTGCCTTCCAACCTCACATCCCGCACTGACACAGACCCCACTGTACGTCAGATGCAACCACGCACAGGCGTAAGGAAAGTTTTGCTCTCTCCAGTTCTGGTAAAGTGAGTGTTCTGGTGAGAATGAAGGAATTGCAAAGGCCAAAGGGAGTATCACACAGTGCCAAAGGAACAAAGCGCCTGCAGGGGGTACATGTTGGCAACTGCTCACAACCCAGGACAAACTATAAAGAACATACACAGAGGAAAAGGTCCCCCATAAGAGGAAAATATGAGCCAAAGCAGTTGCAAATAAGAGGGAATGCTGTGCCCAGACCCATAAAGTCTCACCTAAATCCCTGGCTCCTTCTTTCTCCTCCAGAGGCTCAGCAAGCTCCTCTTCTGCACTGCCATCCTGCTCAGACTGAGCAGGGCGAGAGCCTGAATCCTCCTGCAGGGATCTGGAGTCACTCAGCATCGCATCCTGGAGAACCCAGGTGTGATTCATGGCAAGTTCCTGACCAGGAGGAGAAACATCTGCTTCCATTTCTGCTTCTACAGTGACAGGAGAAGGGGAAACTCTCTGAGGGATGAGGGTATCTGTTTTTCCTTCAGCAGGTTTTTCAGACTGAGGCAGATTATCACCTTCAGCATGGTTTCCTGATGAGTCTGCTGCCTGGCCGGAGACTCCTCTCACCACCGGGTCCTGAGCTGAACAACTGATGAGGTCCCTGAGGAGGTTTTTGCAACTAACTGCCACATCAAACATCTGCAGACTATCTGCCACAGAGATTACTTTGGTGAAATTGTGTTTCCCCAGTGGGAGTTTACCACTATACATCATCTCCAACAAGAGCCCAAACTCCTCCGGAGTCACCACGGAAGCATCAATGGAGATGGTGTCTGTGCTGTCCAACAGGGACTTAAAAAGCAGGCTGGCAGCAGCCAAAACCACCTTGTGCGCTCTAAAATGAACATTCCCAATGAAGATGGTGCAATCACAGAACTGCTGCTCCTTGCAGAGAGCACAGAGCTGCTGCAGCAGCTGCCTGCTGTAACCAGGA
Organism: Gallinago jamesoni; assembly: GCA_025769975.1. Classification (NCBI taxonomy): domain Eukaryota; kingdom Metazoa; phylum Chordata; class Aves; order Charadriiformes; family Scolopacidae; genus Gallinago; species Gallinago jamesoni. Next base: position 12,172 of record JAOQGH010000106.1, read on the forward strand.
AGCTCCATGTCATCAGAGGCTCCTGGGCTCCTCTCACCGTGGTCTCCGCTTCCACAAAGCCCAGCTAGTGAAAAAACAAAGGATCCCATTAGCACTTTGCTCAGATACTAGCAAGACAGACAGAAAGATCACACAAAAATTACTTTTTGGTTTACACCTCCTAGTAGCTAACTGTGCTGCAGTTCAGTGGTTACAGCAAGAAGCAGCCCTTCTGAACTCACACTCCTCAAACTCAGTGACTTACCTCACTAGAGGTGAAGGGTCTAGATACTGCTTAAATAAAAATACTTCAGAAAGAGCTTGGAAACGAGTACTAAGTCCCAGGAGTTTAAAATGGAGAAGAAAACTCCCTGACGTGCCCCTGTCAGAGCTGAAGGTTTGAATATTCTTCAGATCAGGCACCGATGCTGAATTCAGGAGCTGATTTTGAAAAGGCAGGTGGGGAAGCAGCACAGAGGGACCTGTTCAGACCATCTTCCAAACACAGAGGAGAATCTGAGGTGTTGGTTTTGACCTGCACAGCACAAAGTGGTTTGGGACCAGTTAATTTTCTCCCCACATCACTGCTAAGCTCAGCATGGGCATGCAAGCGTTGGAGACTGAGGTCTGCACCCAGCCCAGGGCTTTCAGCACACCCTTCTCAGCACACCATGGCCCAAACTCATTGATATACAAGGCTTTTCCTCCAAGCTATAATTTCTTGCAGAAGTCCACAGCCCTAATCCCATTTACCAGAACCTCCCTTTTACTTTTTCCCACCACTTAGCAGGAGGGAGCGAGTACAGATCGGACATCTGCCAACAGAATTTTTATCAGCAGGATATCTGGAGTTTTTATCTAAACTAGACAAGATAAAGACGTTACTGCCTTGTCCACCCACTAGGATGCCTAATGCTGGTGCTAGCAATGATGCTGAAACAAAACAGCATGAGCACCAGAGAAGAGCACCTGGATGGACACAATTTGCATAACCTTCAACTGCTTAACATCTTTGCACCCAGCTTCCTACTCCTGTAGAGAACAGCGCCAATATTGCCTATCATCACGGCAGGAGCTTTAACGAGCTGAGGCTCATACACCGCCCTGCAGCACTGCCTCGCACAAAGGCAGATTCAGAGCAACTCCCAGCTTGTACCAAATTGCCAGTGGCGAGCAGATACTGAGCAAAGGTTGGGGTCTCGCTCCTGCAGGGCACCAGCCCCTTTGGAGTTTAGACTCTGCAGGAAGCAGGACCTCCTGCCCGCAGGCAGGACCCTGGCTGTCCTTCTGCAGGACACTGCCTGCCGTGGCTGTGGGAGACAGGCTTCAAGACAAGAGACATTGCTTCATGTCAAAGCTCCAGCCGGCTGGGCAACTGGTTGGTGGATACCACCTGTGCATGGGAGCTCGTCCGCCCAGCCAAGAGCTCCTTTGTGCTTTACAGATGAAGTGACTTGCTTTTCAACCACCAGGGTAAGACCACAGATGGTTCTGACATCAGCTCAAAGCAGAGGTGTCATGCTCTCCATCTGAATGCCTTTGAAGAAAGAGCACAGGGCAGGTAGGTCCTTTTCTGGAAGACAGGGAACCTAAGCAGTCACTGACACCCGCCCTCCTGCTTCCCAGAAGCTTCTCTGTGCACACTGCGACCACAGGCTCTGCTCTGCACCTCATCTCTGCTACTTTGCTTGTTCCAGATCCACAGGGCCGGCCACCTGCACTTCCAGCCTATCAAACATGCAGGCCCTCTCCTCCCACTGTAAATCACCAGTAAACAGGCTGCCATCAGCAGAGCTGCTGCTGGTCATGGGAGAAGAAAAAGACTTTTGCCAAACTCTATGTAATAGCAGTTTTAGTCAACCCACTCTTTCCCTGGAGCTGAAGGACTTCCAGTATCTGAGATGAAATTTGTTCTGCTGGTTAAATAATAATAGCTATGGCTCTTCCTACAATACGACAAGCAGGGAACATCAATGTTCCCTAAGATGTCTGCTCACTTTGCCATGAATACCCTTTTGCATAAAACCTCTCGCTTCCACCATGGCAAGCTGGAAGAAGCAGCATCGCCGTCTGCTCCCTCTATTCCTGGCAAGAATACAAAAGATATATTTGCCCATGATAGCTCAAAACAGTGAAGCTCTAAGCAGCCCAGCAGAACTTGCCCTTCCTTATTACAGCAACTCAGAGCACTGGAAAATGTGCCCTGAGCAATTAGATCAGACTTATTTGTCTAAATACATTTTACTTCTTTAATTATAAACACCCAAAGACCCAGTACTGCCAAAGAGAATGGACATTTTTTTAACAAGGCGTGATGGCCAAAACCATCCTCAAGGCAATTGCCCCCTACTTAGAACACGCTTCAGGCTTTTATTCAAAGCTTATGGCAGAATGGACCACCACCAGCAATGTGATTTCTCATTGGTCGCTGCCTCCTAGATTTCCAGACTCAATAAACGGGGTTTGGCTTAAGCTTCTCTTCGAGCAAGGTGCCCACTCATGATGAGAAGGGATTTTTAGGGGAGGACCCTCCACTGCCATAGTTAATCTAACTGTTAAATTACATGCCTCGTCTCTTACCTGAATTTCTCTGGCTTCATCTCCCAGCCACGTTCTAGACGGCTTTAAGGAGATCTGGCAGGGTGACTGGTATCTCTCTGAGAGCAGGTAAAGAGTGCTACAGCAGCAAAGAGTGCTTACAAGGCATGAGCCATCTGCCTCTGCCAGCACCACCAGTAAGAAAAAGCCATTTGTTACTTTTTCAGCTTAAAGCTGCTTCCCTGCACCCTCTCTGGAGACAGGCTCACCGGGGACTTCTTACAAATTTCAAACCTCAGGTAAAATGTGGTATAAGTGGGCTGCTTCTGGGACCTCTGACACCTGAGCCACACAAGCACTGCCCTCTTCCAAATACCGGCTCACGTGAGTCAGACACGGGGGCAAAGGAGACAGAGATACTCGCTTGTCTCAGTTGCTCAATGCCTTGAGCCTGGTCCTGCCATTCCCAGGGAGAGCACGGAGGTGGCTCAGGAGTTTTCATTCCACCCATTTCCAATGACACTGTGGAGTCAATCAATGAGCCAAATTTTCAAAAGTGCCTAAATTCCTAATGCTCTACTTGACTGCATGTCGATAAATGTCTTCCTGTCATCCTTCAGCAGCAGTTACCACCCGTGACTCTCAGGTCACCCACTTGAGCAAAGAAGCCCCTTCTTCTGAGCCTCACAAGTACAGGAGGTCCAGAAAGGGTCTGCAGCAAACATTATCCTCCACTGCCCAGTTCCAGCTCTTTCTTCCTTTTCCCAGGTATTTCTGTTGTCATACACTTCCACAGTTCGAGGGGATCATGTCTTTTTCTTTAAGCTACACCAGAAGACAAAAAGGATATGTTGATGGCAACAACTCTTCTTCACAGAAGAGGAGAAAACAGGACCACCCAATTCTAGATATAGAACTGAAAAGGAGTTTCCAAATTAAATTAATTCTCTTCATTATTCATATAATTACTTTGATCTATATTTAACAGATTCAAAAGCCATCCACGTCACCAGGTTCATCAAAAGATAATTGAAATTTGGGACTGAGCACTTTAGCAATTAGACTCTACAGAGATAGGTGGTCCAGCCATGCACAGATGAGACCATCCCTCCCATGCAGTTATGAGGTTGCCGCAGCCTCACACCATCAGAAAGCTCATGACGAGGCACAGAAAGAATTTTAATGCTGCTGTGGCCTTAGCAAAAAGATTCTGTATGCCACTTACTCCCATAACTAAGGGGTTTTACAAGGTGTTGGTCAACACATCTGCTGGCATTAATAAAATAATGCCAAAAGCTCCTTCCTGCATTGATTAGTAGCATCTCAGTGCTTGAGGTGCATTCCATGCCTGAAATTCTTCCTTGCGATGCAGGAAGAGCAGGCTTTTTTTAGCTTTCAAAAAACGAAAAAAAAAATAAAAAAATTGCTGCCTGCCAAAAAATTAAGCAATACCATCAGAGGTTTTTAAAGGCACAAACCTGCAGCCTTGTGCTCCCTCTGCTGCCAGCACATGGCCGTGCAGCGACATGCACAGACAGAGACACTGAAAGCCACCCATGTAGCTACTGCAGAAGCAGAAGAAAGCAATTCCTACACAAGTACTAAAAAGCTAAAACAAAGCAGGCAGAAAAAAATAAAATGGACAGAATGAGATAAGAAAAACGGAAGAATGCAACTTCTCTCTCCTAAGGAAATGCCACTTCTTTTTGAGCGGATCGAGGGTTCTCCCAGGAACAGTCTAAAAACCCTCTCAGCTTTCTGCTCACAGGAGCTAAAATCCAAAGTGGCCACTGAAGCAAGCGCAGGTCGCAGCCCAGGAAGGCTCACTGCCCCTGTGCAGAGCTCACCCACCTCTACACATTTTGCACTTTACTCAAAGGCTCATATTAAAACACGTGTGAAATCAGTAAATGCAGCAGGACAGAAAGCTGAGATTCGTTCTCTTGCGTTCCCTGGTCCCACGGTCCCTCGGGATACCACAGCAGCCTCCAAGCCATGGGCAACTTTCTGTTTTCAGCTCAAAGGAGTGAAGGGCAGTGACAGCCTTAAATCAGAATTTGAATACTTTTTGTGTGTGTTTACCAGTTTCCTGTTTTCTTGTTACTAAGATGATGACCTGACAAAGAGGGTTATTGGAAAGCCAGAAAATCACATACTGCAATTTTCTTACCTCTCCCACCAAAAGTAATTCAGTCTTTGTAGTGCTGAAAGAGGCTGAGGGGTCGTTACCTTTCTCTGGGGGACTCCAGAGAGCCAGAGCAGGCAGCTCTCTCTCCCAGAGGATAACGTAAAACCCAGTACTATGAGCCAGGGCACGCCAATTTGTTTTTCAATCTATTTTATTTCAGTTCAGAGCATCAGTGCAGACAGATAACGGAGGAAAATAAGCAACACTTTGACTAAATTCAGCGCTCCACAGTCTCTAAAGGCAGCAGAAAATACCGCTCAAAACCAGGCAACACTTTGGCTGTCTGCACTGATGCTCTGAATGGAAATATAATAGATTGGAAAACAAATAGGTATGCTCCAACTCTTAACAGCATGTTTTCCATTACTCTTCAAAGCGAGGGCTGCTGCCTATCCCTCCTGGAATAGGGCTGCCTCAATGAAAGCAAAAATCACGCAGTGGGAAACCAGCACAAACCCAAAGCAACAGCCAAAGTTCACTCCTGTCTCTGCCCGTCCCTCTCTCACCCAAGAACACTGAAAGCACTAATTATATTTTGCAGGTTCTCATAACATCCTCAAAAACAAAAGCCGAACATCTGAACTGCTGTTGGCCAGGCAGGTTTACATCAGAGAAGACTGTATGTTGTAGTTCATTAGTGCCTTTTTTTTTTTAAGAAAAAACAACAAAAAAACCACTACTTTAACCAGCTTTTGCAATCCATTTTGCTGTCAGCAGAAGTGCAGAAGACATCTGTTACAGCCCAAAGCAGACAGGGTACAACACAGCCATAACATGCCTTGAGCCCAAAGCTTCTTCAAGCAAAAATGGGGAAAAAGAAAACTTCTCAAGTGTGGTCAGCCCAAAATGGAAACTGGTTCCCTCAGACTTGTTAGTAAAGTACATAGAATTACTCTGAATTGAATCTATTGAGAAAGCAAGTCATGAGGCACCTGGACCTCCCACACTGTCACCTCTTCCGTCAGGCCTCCGTGCCCTCAAGCTCCATTAAGGCAAAGGACAACACTTCAAACACAAGTGCAGCTGCTTTAAAACACAGAGAAGGACGCTGCGATGCAAAAGCCTTAACAGCATTTATCCAGAAGCCAACTTGCTTCCTCCATCTCCTGGAAGATTTCTTTAATTGCCGAGTTGCAGTCTGGGCGACAGTGGGCACGTTTTAAGCACCTTGTTTACGTGGTGTGTTGTGACAGTTACCTCAAAATAGACTGGAGAGATGGAACTGGAGCGAACGAGCAGCGCACCGACATTGGGGTGCAGAGCTGGGAGAGGACTGCCGCTCTGGTCTGCACTCCAACAGCCTGCTCCTGTATCACCCTGTCCTAAGACTACGGTTTGAAACCCAAATTCCTCCTCAAACACTTAGTACACCTGAACCAAAAACCTGCAGAATGATGATGCCTTATGTCATCGCTGGGCCGACAAATCAGCTGTGCCAACCTTCCTTTCACCCAGAGAAGAAATAACCCCCAAGACTCTCTCTCTCTGGGGAGGACATGGGTTTTATTGACGCAGACCCTCCTCAGCATGTTTCCATAATAAATCTAATCCAACCTGGGAACAGCCTGCTAGTGAACAGGGCAGCCCTGCTTCTCTGCAGCAGCTCTGTTGAGGTGGTGATCACACAAGAAACTGCTCAGACTGCTGATTTCTTGGTGCGGAGCAAAACAACCTATTTATTTGTCACTTGATGGGTCAGTCTTCCACAATGATCTCAGTGAACAGACATAATCAGCAAAGACAGAAGGGGAATCTGCTACGGCAACAGGGATGGAAGAGCAAGATAATTCCCTTCCACGCTTACCTTTAAAACAACATTCTGTAGAGATTCACAGCTTCAGCCCAAGCAGGGGACACAGCTCAGAGAGGCCCTAAAGTGCATCTAATGAGGAACATCTTGGGGGGGTCAGTGGCATACAGGTAACAGGCTCACAGGTAGCGCTGAAATTGCATCTTTGCTTTTAAGGGCAGGTTGCAAAAGGACAGAGCACTGCAATCAACCAGGCCCTTTCAGCAGAAGGGACACGTGAAGGGCCGTAAATGAGGGGCGCGGCTGTTCCCCCCATTTTGGGCCCCCGTGCAGCACCCATCAAGCACCCCCTGACTTAACACAGCACTCCCGGGGGATTCACCTCCCGGCCAGACTGCGGGCCAGGCCACCCCGCGGGTTCCCTTCAGCCGCCTCCAAAGGACTGGCAGGAGGAACCAGTGTCTCCCCGGACCCCCGCACGGGTCTGGCACCTAGGCGGGGGGAGGCCAGGCCGGGGATCCCGGCGGAGCGGGGCACGCCAGGAACGGGGCCGGGGACCCTTCGGGACGCGGCTCGCCGTGTACCGGCCGGGCAAGGCCCAGCCGCCCCCGTCGCCATGGTTACCTTTACTGGGCGCGGCGCGGCGGACCGGGCGCGGCGGCGGCGGCGGGAACAATAAAGCTTCAACAACAGCCGCCCCTCCCTTTCCAGGCGGGGGGCCGCCCCGCCGCCATCTTGAGGCGGCAGCGGGCCGGCTCCCGCGGCACGTGACAGAGGGGCGGGGGGGGGGAGCGGCTGGGCACGCGCAGTTGTCTCGCGCGCCCTCCCTTTTCTCGTCCCTCGCAGCACCCCTCGCGGCCACCCTGAGGGAGCCGATGCCGCCGCGTCCCCCTTCCCCCCACCGGGCCAGGCCGGTCTCCGCCCGGCTGCCTCAAGCGGCCCCGGAGCCCATCGGTTAATAAAACATCCTCCTCCCGGGGCAGGGACGGGGCTGTGTCTTAAGGAGTTCGGCCGGCTGTAGGTGAACAGCCCGGTGGTGGGGGCGGCCCGCTGCGAGGCCCCTGCCGGGCTGAGGGGGGAATGGCCCTGGCAGGAGCCGAGTCTGCTGCTGGGTCACTCAGGCCTGGGCCTTCCTGAAGTGAGATTATGGAGGTGCTGGCTGTGGGAGCGGAGTGGGGCAGAGGGACACAGGCCTGGAGTGGGTCCCCATCGCCCTTCTGTGCCATCAGCTGCCTGCCGGGTCACCTCAGTCACTAGCCCTTGGCTTCACAGCACAGCGCTGGCATGGCTACCTGTATTATTTATTTATTTATTTATAGAATCATTTAGGTTGAAAAAGACCATTGGGATCACTGAGTCCAACCATCAACCCCACTGTAAAAAGTTCTCCCCTACACCAGATCCCTCAACACCACATCTAAACGACTCAAACACATCCAGGGATGGTGACTCAACCACCTCCCTGGGCAGCCTATTCCAGTGTCTGACCACACTTTCTGTGAAGAATTGTTT
>JAOQGH010000107.1:0-20092 GCA_025769975.1 Gallinago jamesoni
CTTGATGTCTCTCTTGTATTGAGGTGCCCAGAACTGGACACAACACTCCAGGTGTGGCCTCACCAGTGCTGAGTACACTCATTTTTTCAGGAAACAGATGTCAGAAAAAAAAAAAACTGATGAGGGCTTAAATAACAACTCTGGTGATGGAGTAATAGCCGTGGCTTTTCTGTGATAATAAAAAAATGGAAAATGCAAGAGACAATAATCAAGTAGCCACTATTGTTACAGTTTTATACTTATTAAAGACTGGCTTCTTATAGAAGTCTTAGCTTAAACTATACAGAAGATTCTAGAACCAGCATTTTGGTAACAACACAGCTACACATAAATACTCCCTATGGAGATTTTTCCTCCAACTTGTGATGAACTTTGTCCTTTCTACATGAATTACCACATCAAGACAGAAGATCACAATAACTTAAAAGGAGTACTTCGTGACTGTCTGAAGTGTTGAAACTATTATTTCAGACTTTCTTTTTTTTTTTTCCCCTCTTTTTCCCTTTTCTTTTTAAATAACACTCTCAGAAAAGAAAACTGGTGTGCTTTTCAGCTTCACACTGAGAGCAGAGATTATTGCAGCTTCCCTCCTTCTGGCTCATGCTGACCAACTTGTGATAAAAACATCAGGAAAAGTTATCAGATGCTGCAAGCTGAGTTTGAGTTTTTCATTGGTATCAGAGTCTCACAATGAGAAAGCCGGAGGACGGAGATATTACCTAATCCCCACCTCTCAATTTTTTTTCTACAAGTCATTGGAGGATATAAGGTTAAACAAGGGAAAAGTGCAGCAGCTGTCCATACAGTTGACAGGATACACTGTTCCTTGTCAAAAACTGACCTGAAAATGCTAGATAATCATACTAAAGATATGCTATTCTTCTTCACTAAACTTAGAGCTGCATAAAGCCACTGAAATTTGGAATGTCGTGATTCACACACAAAAAATGCAGGTTGATCTTCAGAAGATTTTGTCCTCAACCTTTGGAGCACTTCCCACTTGAAAGCAGATTATATTTGTACTTAGGACGTTTGATACAGCGTTCCTTGTCCTTGAGATTTACATGATCTCATTTTCGTGATACACAATCACATTCTTTGCTCGCTTCTCTGTACTTAGTCATTCTGCTATTTTGACAAGCCAGAGGAAGGAAATTACACAGCATCAGGTTCAAGAGATGCAGTAGCTAATATGATGTGGAGCTCAAGCAACCATTCTGTTTAAGTGGTCGATGACCTGTTGCACCAGCCCACAGGCACAATGCCCCCACCCTTCTACCAAAACAGATTCCCATTTTCTAAACATAATCCTGACTTTCTCCAGACCGTCTAACTACCCTGCCAGTGTTTTCCCCCGTGTCTTCAGTCTTATAGCATTCTTCAAGTATTATTCATTCTGCTTCCCCTTACATTCCTTTTGTTTAGGAGAATTTCAATATTCAATATTTCGGTATTTCAATATTGTCACTTAAAACACTGGTATAGCAGCTGACAACATTAACTTTGCCTACTCCAGAACACCAATAAACTATATAAGCTAAGTATGGCAGTCACACTAGCCATCACTGAAATGCAGAAAACTTTGCTTGAATTTAGCAGCTATATTGAAATGAACATTAAAAAATCCTTAAGTAAGCCAATAAAAAGCAGCAAATGAAGTATGGAAAGAAATTACTGTTATTTCACTGTTATCTTGACAAACACATTGCATTTCCCATCTTGCACAGATCCAAATTGTAATAATTTTATCATACTATGTCAACCTAAATTTTATCATATTAATTTAAAATTAAACTGCCAAATACAATGTGAATGTTCATCTGTAACAACATTTTCAAATAATCTACAATCTAAGTTAAGTTTAATTTGACAATACAGATATTCACCTTATAGCCAGGCAAACCTCCTTCTGAATTTCAGAGCAAATCTGATCCCTTGGTGCCATCAGTAACTGCCAAAGTAATAGGCCAGACCTTCTAACAATCTCTCTGTTTCTTTCGGTTTGTGGGCTGAAGAAAAATTTAAAAACCACCTAAGAAAAATTAAACACAACAATATTAAAAACTGAAACACTGTTCACTTTAACTCATTTTCTATAGTCAGCTTCTCTAACTATTTGCATAGGTCACTAAAAATCTGAGAGTCAGAAAATGACTTTGCTAAAGTGCTAACCCAAATTTTGGAAGTCCAAAGAGAGAAGCCCTTTCTCTTTTTCCACCCCATTGGGAGGAAAAATAAGAAGAAAAAAAAAGGAAGAAATAAGCAAGTAAACTCTCTGGATGTTATTTTGATCTATGAAGGTGGCAAGTACATTTAAACTAGGACTCTTAAATGGCTGTATAAAATACAACAAAGCCACTGCTTGGTCAAATGCAACAAAGAAAAAATTAAAACCTAATAAAATCAAGTGGTTGCTTGCATTCTAAAACAACTTCTCTTTTTTTCCTTTTCTTTTTCTCCAGTATTGATTGTGAAGAACTATATTTAAGATGCCCTCATACCTGAAAGACAACAAGGATGCAGCGAATTATACAAGTATCTCCATTCACCATAGCTTTTTCCATAATGTCACAAATACTGCTGAGATGATGGGCTTCAATTGGATGTTGTTTGCCCAAAAAATTTGTTATGGGAAGATTGTTGCTGGCTGCAAGCAGGTTGAGTTGGTGGATACACATAGCACCAACATGGTGCAGTAACTGGTTAATAACCTCATTCGTGGTTGTTGCATCCCCTAGAAGAAGAAAAGCGGTTCAAATACTGTCTACAAACACAGACTAGAGCAGCAGCATTTGCTTCTAAAAAGCAATATATCATCATCTCCTCTAACTTCAGGACACCCATCCACATGATAAACAAAAGAATTACCCTCATCACCTTTTTAATGTGCTACAGGTAGCAAGAATCTGCAAACTTTCAAACACTTCTTGCTTTTTCCTTTCTTAAAGCAAAGATAAACCATGACCAATATTTATAAACAACCTCCCAAGAATGAACTCAACTTTTAATAGAAAGTTTCAGACAGTGGTTTCTGTATATTTATTCTACAATAATCATGTATTTTACTTCCATTCTGTATAAAACGCTGACTTGTATGTTTACCTCACCTTTGGGCTCTGTAATGATGTGACTCACTCCCAGTCTCTGACAGACACAATGGAATGCCTGGTTTCCAGGATTACACCACTGATCAATATAATCATTAGAGCACGTCCATATCATGTTATTCATAGTATCATAACAGGCACCTAAGAAAAGGAAAATATTTCACACATCAAATTTTAGAATGTTTGTTAGAAAATGAAAGTATTTTTATAGTAGATATAAATCTAAGTTATTCACTTTAGAAGTTCTGTCACATCACAGCAATTTAGTAACACTGCATTGGAATGAAAAACACTTGAAGGAGATTTCTTAATAAAGGAATGAAGCAAATGCACATCCCTTTCTATGTTTCAAGTAAACGTGTAACAGAAACGGTTTCAGGCAAATACTCCAGTGCTTGTTATTTCTAAGTACATCATATATATCATACCTCCATAAACTTATCACATGCTGCCACAACGTCTAAACTAAAAATAGTTGAGTCTGGCATCAGATACTAGTAAATTCTAGAAAAAGTAGGAGGGGAAAAAAGTTTCAAATTTATTTTACTACAGCTATCAACAATTAAGCACCTTAGAACTTGTTTGAAAGGCCTCGTGGTAAAAACATAACAGCTTTAATAAAGTTGGTGGTTTGCACAGTGCAAGTCTTAAAAAAAAACTTTTACTTAAGAGACTTATCTCCTGAAAAAGCTTACAGCTGCAAACACAAGCAAGTCCAACACAGTAAAAGGAAAGGGATGAACAGATTATAGACACCACTGTTAGAGGATAGAGGCATTTACCATATATTAAAAGTTCAAAAATAACCCATTTGACTACATATTTCAAATGACTAGCAAGAGCAAGATACTGGAAATTCCTTCCGGGAATTCTGAACTTTCAAAAAAGTGAAATTTACAGAATTTCACCATAGACACAAACCCCCACCAACTGCAGAGTTGCTTACTGCAATTGCAATTTAAAGTCCAGATAGGTTATTTAAAATCTAAGGGTTGGATAGGTCTAGTTCTGAAATGTTCTCAGAAAACACATGTACTTCTTACCAAGTCCTGGAACTAGAGCACCACGTCCAAGTGAACTTCCTGCAGCATCAATGAGATCTGCTCGGCTCGTGAACTGCCCATCCGAAATATTGAACACCAAGCTTGAAGCAAGAACTACATAGAAAAAAGTCTCCAATAAATTTCTGAGAAGTTTATTGTATTTCAGAAAACCAGGGACTTAAATTCTGTCACAAATGTATATGACTTACTTTTTAAAGATGACAAAGCACTTGTTCCTCCAAATAGTGAGCGTGTGGCAGAACTGCCTGATCCACCTGGGGGTGGGACCAACATCACCAAGTACGTTCCACATGTGTATATTGGAGTCTTCCTTAATACTTTCAGTGGCAGCCCACAGCTAGTGTTTGCAGCTGAAATATTAAACAGAAAAATACAACACAAACATGCATTTCTTCACAACATTGAAAACAGGCAGCACACAAGCCAAACTTTTATATAGAACTTCAAAGAAATCAATATGGACATTCATTTAAGCTGCATTTTACAGCGTTTAGAAGTTGCTTTAGGAAGTTGTATATAAAGATGGCCTCAGAATTCCACACATTCAGCATCGATCCTCAGAAGGATACAGTTTCACAGGTTATTTAAGTAAAGAGAACAGCTTAAAAACTAAAGACAGTGCCGTGTTTTGGGTTGGGCTGGCCACTGAAACAAACGACAGATGCTCTCTCTAGTTTCCAAACCAGGCAAATTAGGAGCCTAGATTTAAGTATAAACCAAACTGTTTTAAGAATTTATGGCGATAAACATATTGAAAGCAGTATCTTAGAGCCAAACAATCTTTTAACATAAAGAGATCATTTGAGATTCACTACGCATTTACTATTTTAAGTTCTCCTGCTCCCTGTGAAACGTATACAGTCATAATGATCTAGCTCCTGCCACAGCTGATCAACACTTTGCTGAGCACTCACTAAAGAATTGCCCAAGAATAACCACGTCGTCTTCTTCTGTAGCACTCTTGTTGTTAACTGGCAAAATACAGCCTTTAAAATAGCTCTTCAAGCTAACTCTGCCTATTTCCTGCAAGCACATTTATTTCCTGTAAAATTTATTTTTATGGAAATATCTTTAATTGTTTAAAATTGAAGAAAGAAACTCATGTACATATGAAGGAAGAGGAGAAGTAATTCAGGAAACCGAATGAAATCTTAAGACAAATCTTACAAAGCTCCACATCATCCTGAAAGCCATCAATGCTTTTCATTCACAATCCCCTAACTAACTTGGATCGTTTCAGCAAGCCCATAAAAGAATACCCAAATATTGCTCATATTACCTCAAAGAAAGCAGAATTACCTCCAATTTATATTGTTTTGCAAGTAAGTTGAATATTAGTTTCATTCTGTAAACTGCATCCATTTTTACATAATGATTAGAAGCCCAGCTGAACTATCAGCAGATAAAAGCAATTATCAGTTTGATCAAATATGGCATAAAGCAGCCCTACAATTGAATACGGGGCGGGAAGGGTGCTACAAGTATTATTCCCATTTTTCATTCTTAAACTTTTCTCATGATCAATGCCTAATTCAGCAAAGAAACTCTTAATTCAAACATTAAGCAAAAGCTGCACATATTTTGGGGGGAAAAAAAAGCAGCACTTTTTTTTTTTACATGTCCTAAGAGGCTAGCAATTACTAAAAACAGTAGTATACGTGTTAAGAAACAAAACATGAAAAATTAATGAGAATCAGTAAAATTTCTTCTGACCTGCTTGGTCCTCTTTCAGTGTATTGGAGATTGTAGAGCCAGTGAGAGCAGCCAGTGTTGCTGACGGGGAGGCTCTATACCTTGACAGCCTACTCAGAAGCATCTCGTTTATACTCTTTGCAGATTCACCCTCTTTTCTCATTAATATAATTCTTTCCTGTAGAGGATTTGCTATACATACACCATTTTCAACCTATTAAAATGGAGGAAAAAAAAGTACTTGTAGATATTGAAATCCGCAGGAGACAGATTACCTTAATTGACACTAAAACTGAACAATACAATACACTAAATTGGATACAAACATAAACCCTGCTGGCAGAATTTCTCACAAAAAATAGAGTTATAAAAGCTAGACAGATCAGTAGTTATTTTGTTTGTGACTTTGTGGTTCAATATAACATCTCCTATTTTGTCTGTCCTCAAAGACAGAGCTGCTTGTCACAATCTCATTTATGGAATTGTACTTAATATTTAACCTCTCTGTATTCTTAATGATGTTTCACTAGCAAGTTTTGTAAAAAGAAGCCTTTAAATCATTTGCCAGCCAAAAAGAGGATGCAATGATTTTTCTGAGACTGTAATCTTCATGGAATATGCTATTAAAGAATGCACCTCAACTAAGAGAAGATCTGATTTACAGCATTAGGCATTTTCCATATGTTGTATTACTATAGCCTATGACTTCCAGCTCCATCATCCCACTAAATCCAGCTGCTGTACGGCAGCCGCTGAGCAGATCCACAGCCATTGCACCCAAAGTTAAGTTCTCATCCAATTTCAATTATCAATACTAGAGGTCTATGAATTGCTGTAAACTCTGCTATATAAATGAATAAAATTTCAGGCTGAGGTGCTTTATTGTTAAATTAAAATACACACATTCGTATACAAATGCAAGCATCTATATGTATATATACACATATATAAGCCATGGAGAGAAAAGGAAATTCAAGCTACAGAGACATTTCTCTAGACTTCATGTTTTGAAATGCATTTGTTTTTACACTAAAAGCAACGGTTGTCATTGAACATAAAAAGCATTCTAGGCTACAAAATACAGTGTAGACAAAACAATTGCATTTGTAGCTTGTGGGACCTGATTAGCTTTTAACACAATAAAGCAGATCCACAGTAAACAATGCTTTAAATCCTAATACACTGAATTACTGTCCCAGCATAAAGCTTAATTGCTAATTATAATAAAATAAGTTTTATGTTACAAGACAATTCATATTGCTGGAGTATGATAGTCATACATCCTCTGAAGATGGAGCTGAACAATACACCTTCCGTTAAAAGTTAATTCATAAATACATTACAAACAGCTTTTCAGATTATACACATCAATACTCAAACCTAATATATTGATTAATGCTGATATTTAATTAAGCAGTAGTCATGCTATCAACTCCAGTCGTAGAAAGCACATAATTTACTTACTATAAGTTCAAAAATATCCATAAAAACAGAGTGGCCTTTTGGTGTTTTTTCATTGAGGCTGGCAGGAGACCAAATCCAGTAGAAATATGTACCATCTGAAGAAAGATGCACGGTAGTCATAGTACTGCCAACCGGGAAGTGATTTACCGGCATTGGGATTATCTGACATACCTAGGAGAAAGAGAGCATCTTAACATTTCTTATTTTTAAGTCTGTTCTTATGAGTATTAAGAGTGTACTTAAAAATAAAGAAATAAATCAAGATCAAGTGCAGTTAGCCCATAAGAGGCTTATTATTGAAGATAATAGCACTACTACATTTATTTGTTATGAAGAGATATTCTACAATGTTTGCCAAATGGACCTACTGCATTTATATTTACAGCTTATATATATATCTAAAAATTTAACATATCTAAAAATAAAAGGATCTTCTCCTTTCTAATGACTGAGAGCATACCCACAGTACCAGAAGGAAAATATACATGCTAAAGAGCTATGTACTTTCTGCACCTTCTTTGAAGCATTACTTGAAACTTTGGAAGAAAAGGAGAATCCAAGCAGTCTCAGTTTCAGGAAACACACTGGACAAAAATGCACATATCCAACCATAAAACCATGAGAGGAAAAAACCCAAAGTAATCAAACTATCAATTTTTATAAAGGATGACAGTTGCTTATCTACAGAACACAATCAGAAACGATACCTGAATTTTGTTACAGCAGAAGAATGAGCTGTTCAGGAAAATTATGTCTTCAGTTTAAGTCAAAGTGCATTTTGCTATTCTTTGATTGCTTTATAATATGACTTTACTATAGTCTAGTTCTTACAATACTTCATAATACAGTACAGTATAAGTCTGTATATGCATATATACAGGTATAAACACATAGATACACAGGTAAGGCAGTTTCACAAAGTAAGAAGCAGCTTCAAGGACAAAACTAATTAAAGCTAGAAATGATTGAGATTAATTAAGAATGCAATGCAAGGAACATCGTAGCTGTTCGTTTTACCTGAAGGGTATGCTGATCCACAAGCTGGAAAAGGGAGTGAGGCTTATTATCAAAAGAGACGGGCCGATGGAGAAGTTTGCCATTGCCAAAAGCAACCCACCCAGCCTCCAGCTCCTCATTACGGCAGTACACAAAACCTCTGGCAAAAATAATAAAAAAAAGTATATTAAAACTCTTTAAAACTCCATGCTATTTTTTGTTTATCTGAGAACAACTCACAACCACATTCTTGAACTTTGACTGAACTAAAATTCAACTCTGCGTTAAGGCAGCAATTTCCATTGTAAAATGCTTTAAGCATAACAAGCCTCATGACTTCCAAGCAATAAAGAAACAAGAAGGTACAGTGAGTCACATCTGCACTCATCATTTATATAATGAATGACATAATTAGAAAACAAATATGTAGAAATCCAGCAATCGTACAACTATAAGTACAAGGTCATGAAACTATTCTATAGTATATTTCTCTATGAGTAAGCCAACTTACTATACATTAAAAAAAATTTAAAAGTCTAAAATACAAGAATTCAAAAAACTTAAAATAATATTTAATGAAAATGCATAGTATGCTCTAGACATTACATCTAACATCCGAGAGGTTTAACAAAACAGTAACTTTTTTTTTTTTAAAAAAACCAGACCTGTGGAATAGCAAATATTCAACTGTCACTTACCGCAAAGTACCATGTAATCCAGATCCTAATTTGCTTATTCCTCTGCCCACTGAATTTGTTGTGTAAAGATAGAGCCCATCTGCTGCAAGACAGCGCCCCAAGTCTGCATCTGAATCAGGAAGAAAGAATAGAGCAGAGACCTCTTCTGTCACACACAAAACTGAAAATTCTCCATGGTCATTACACTTCCCATAGTTGCTACCACAGAAACTGAAAACCAACAGATGCTCATGACAGGTCATTATTAATAGGTCAGAACCATTTTTTTTATACTGAATTTATTATTCAGTGTTCTAAGAGCTACTGTAACACAGTAATTTCTTTTTATGTTAGTTTCCTTATATTTCTTTCAAGGTTTACAGAGATGTCCAGATTACACCTCACTCACACGAATACTGGAGCTATTTAAATCTCCTGCCGCTGCCAAATAAACTCAACAAGAATTAGGTGCTCATCACTCAGCTCCTCTTTTGAGATAATAATTGACATCAGCACCATTTTTTCATGATTCAAATGTATATCATCCATTTCTGAATAATTTCATTTTCCTGTGTTGTGTTCTCAGTGTTAAAGACCTGTGCTTGGGTATTATGGCCCAAGCTTCTGTGAAAAAACTCAAACAGTAAGTCTGAAGGGACTTTTTCTGCGCAATATGAAAAACTATAAATACAGTAGGAACTAGACTAGCATACCCAACCATGCTTAGGAACTATTCAACTGAACTCATTTCAAGTGGAAAATTCCTTCACTCAAATATAAACCACCTTGAGTATTTGCTATTAAATGCCTTCAGAATGACGCAAAGGAGCAGAAGACCATTCTCTTCTGGTTTTGCAACAGGTAATGCTGGTCAGAACTAGCAGCAAGATAAAATACAAGCAAGGCTCAGGACTATGCAAGCCTTTCTGCTCAGGACCACTGGCATAACATCTGTTCATGAGGAAGGAATAATCTAATATTGAGCCTTGATCTAATTTGTGGTACAACTGTGTGCTTCTCCTAAAGCGCATAAGTATACCCTTCCACCTCTGAACACTTAATTTAAGACGAAATGTATTCCAGACATTGTTTTGTCACTCACAAAATAGTCATTATTAACAATCAAGATGGGACACAAAGGGCAAAGCCTTGTAACAGGAATGTCAATAAACCAGTCCGGTCAACCTATTTAAGTTCACAGAATCTGAACAGTCAGCCAGGGAAAGGAAAAAAAGTCACTCTCACAGCAAGAAAGCTTTGAATGCACAGACTAAGACAACAAAGTACCCAGACAGTTATTGCCCTCCCCTTCTTATCATATATCAGGCTTCGAGACGCTCCCACGGTACCCAGTTCTCTCTACATATGGTCCTTCTAAATCCATCAGCTTTTGGTTATTTGATATGTACTATACTTGCTTTTACATTACTTCCAACAAAAAGGAGAAATCCTTTCCAACTCTAAAGCTTTACATTAATTTTTAAACAATTACCACCGCTAAAATCCATCTTGTCCTCCCCTGCTAATACTGACAGTCATGAAATAATTCACCTTTGTTTTCACTGCTGGAACTACTGTTGGCATCTGGTGCAGGTAACATGTCTTCAAAACCCCAAGACACTATATGCTTTCCTCCAAGCAAACAAGAGGGTGATCCAGGTCCTCCCTCTAAAAGCAGCAACCTTTAAGTAGAAGAATAAAATAAGATGCATAGAGAACAATGACAGTAAAAACTAGCTAAATCAAAAGTAAAGGTGAAGATATATTTTTAAGTAATTCTTCTCATTCAGAGTTCATAAGCCACTTAAAGGAATCATCAATATTTAAATTTAAAAATAAAAACTTAACACCTAAAATCAATTAGTAGGTCCTTTTAGATTTGACCTTCTAATGTCTTCCTTCTGTAATTGACTAAATTTTGATCTTTCATAGATCTTTCAATAGCTCTACAGCCTTTTAATCACATTTGAAGACATACACCTGTAAATGCACTTACACATTTTTAGAACTGATGTAAAAGTGCTACAAAGTGCTACAAATAAAAAAGTCACTACAAACCTGTATAATACATCTGCCACAGGCAAGGATCCTAGATCCGTTTGTTTCTGTAATAGATGCACTGTATGAACAAAGGTTTTCAGCGACCCTCTAAAAGGATAAGAAAAACATGAATTAAAGATGTCTATTGAAACAAGACTGAATACAGACAGACAACAGCATCTATATAGAATATAATATGCAGTGCCACGAAGAGGGAATATCCAAGATATGCCATCAAGCTTCTTTTCTAATTTGCATTTCTTTTCTGGATGATTTTTCATTCTTTTGTGGAGGAAGTAAAAAGAGGAAGAGAGGGTAACAAAGGAAGAATGCTAGCGAACTGTCTGTCTAAATCACACTATCTTTTTGGAAGAGGATGAAGGCCCATGCAGGTAGGGAGATCAGCAGCCACAGCTGACACAGAAACCAGGCTGAGTCCTAAACAATTGCCAGTAAAGGCAATACAGGCACATGATAAAATACCTCAATCTTGCATCTAATACAGACAGCTACTTTCAATATTTCTTGTAGCTGATTAATCATATTTAGATCGTCAAATATAATCTGTGGGTCTTCCTGGGGTTGAGCCAAAGTATTACTAAGAGTTGCTACAGACATAGCTAGAGATGGCTTTCTGGACTAAAATAGAAAAGACCAGAGTAATTAATTTGTTATCAAGAGTCTGATTACTTTTTCTTCCAAACACAAATTTGGAAGCCTTTCCCCTTCTGAAGTGATGCATTTGAATGTATACATGGACTAGATATTTCTGAAGACAAAATTAAACCTAAGTAGAAGTTGTTTCCAATCTTACCTAAAAGTGTATTACTTTAAAATGTTATTGTGATATTTACAAACAGATGGAGTTTGTAACTCTAATTCTTGTTCATTCATAAGTTGAATACTTTTTTGGAGAACGTATAAAGTCTGTACATTAATGTAGTGGAAAGGAAACCAGGAAGATCCCTGGCTTGTGTAGAAATAAAGAGACATAAAAGTCTAAAAATATATTTTTCAATTTCTGTTTTAAGGTCGGGGCATTAGGAAGAAGTCAATTTCTGAAAGACATGGTGGCTTTCTTTTCAGGCCCAGCTACATACGAGAATCCTGACTGCGTCTCAGACATGATAATAGCCAGTTATGAATTGATTTATACAAAAGGATGACTGATCAATTGAAGAGATCCTTTCCATGCACTCTGCTGAATGCAGCCTTTTGCTTTCTGTCACACATGGTCAGTCTCAGCTCCTTAACTGTCTAACAGCACTTCCTCCTCCAAACCCCAAACCCTGTTTTTTTCCCCCACTCATTTTCAGCTGTATGCTCTCACTGATTAACCTCAGCTTGGAGAAAATTGACACTGAATACTTCAAAGCACCTCAATTAATTATTTAAAGCAATATTCACCCTGTTGTTTTATTCTTAGCCATATAAAGCACCCAAGATTGCAACTAGAAATCTCAGTAATAGTCTAATTTGGAAAGCTTTTTCTTCATAATGGTACCCAACATATGACTCACACATTTAAAGGAAAAATGCAAGGCTTTCATAGGTGAAGAAAGCATGTCAGGATATCACAACTCTGTAAGCAATGCAAGACAGATTTGCAAAGAAAATATACGATCAACCTTCATTTCAAAAGCTGTATTTGAAATTTAGCTCTTTTACAAATTCAGCTGCAAAAGAACATCCCATACTTCTTGAAAATTGACATCTGGGGAAAAATAAATGAGATCATGTTTATCAAATCCAATTTATCTGAGTTATGTTCAAGTACATTGCCTTTTAGATAAGGCAGTTGGCAGTGCAGAAGAGTTTGCCACATACACTAGATTTCTCATTGACTTCATTAGAATAAGTACACTAGAAATTAAGTGGTTTTCATTTCAATAAACCTTTTTCTAAACCAAATCATGACATCTTCTGAGAACTTCAACATCTTATATCACAGTTGAACTCAACAGACAAGACTGCAATCTGAGAAACATTAAAGCCAAGATTTTCAAAAGGCAACCAATGACTTTAGATCCACATTCACAGGGCTTTGCAGAAACTAAGTTTTGTTTTCTTCTTCCCCTCTCCCCAAGCCCCATCCCCTAAAAAGTAAGTTTTTATTAAAAGCTATAATGGCCATTTCATCCTCAGGGACCTGATGCTGTGCTAAATCCATGCAGGGCATGGGATAGTTCATCCTACAGTGGTTGAACTCTTTACCAGCAATGAAGTGGAAAAAAAAAAAGCCTCCACATGTTTCACAGCCAACACTGAAATCTGAAATGAAATGCCCTGAAACTTGGCAGTAATGCCTTCTCCAGCCAAATGAAAACGCATAAGCTACAGGATTAAAGGGGCAGCATAAAGGGAAAAGTGAGACAACTTTCCTCCATGGTAAAACCATTTGGAACCATTCCTAGAACAGACCACTGCAGCAGAAGCAGCAACATTGCACAAGAGGCATTTCTAACCCAGATGCTTCTGCTTTTACGTATGCTAAACACGCAAAAAATAAATGCTTAGGTGATCAATTCTGCCCTTTCAAGACCGGTATTTAAATATTAGAAAGAAAAAGACTACAGTAAACCAAAAATTAGTAGTAACAACAGGGTCACATAATTTTTGATTCTCATATTTAAATATAAACACTTACGACCAGTATCAATCACAACATGTCATTTCAGTAGTTTCCTTACCTTGCACAAGCCAAGGCAACTAGGGCGGCAGCAGCATTTTCTTTTTGCTTATATGGAATCTGTTGGCCTGAAGCAGACGTGTCCTCCAGCCAGGAGCACAGCAAAGACTCTATCCCATTGAGACAGTCAGCTGGTTCCTTAGTCAAACTCAAAGGCTGGCAGTCTCGAAGGCAATTCAATAGCACCTCAGCGGTTATGTTACAGAGAGAAGGGTCTGTTCTACTTTGAGACTGAATGAGGGGAAAGACCAATAGAAGCCCCATCCGTGAAGTAAACGGTGCCTGTTCGGGCTGCTGTAGCAAGCCTTGACGCTTGAGCAAGGCCAGTGCTTCTTCATCACCCGAGCTTTCCCGGTCGTGCTGCTCCTCCAAGGCAAGCTGGCGCTGGGCGTTCCAGAGTCCACGCAGAGCGTTGAGTCGGTACTCCAGCAGCCGAGCGTAAGCATTGCTCTGGTTTCCACACACAGACCGTAAGCGCTCAGCCAACTCCGTCGGATTCTTGGTCTCAAATGATAATATCTGAAAGGAGGGAAAAAGTTGGTATTTATATAGGTTTACATAGGAGTCTGTTATCATCGAGTCAGCATTGTCACCGAAGCCGGGGCTTGGGGGTTGCTGACAGAGTTTTAAGCTTTCAATCATGATGCCAAAACAACAATAATACAGATTGCAAGGAAAAAATATGTATGAAATAGTGTCTTTGAAAGTAAAGACTCGTCTCCCCTGGAGCATTTTTTATTTTTTTTTTTGTAATCGAGGCAATTTTGCTGAGAACTTCAAAAAGGACTGAGGGGGTGGAGGGTCCGAGGGGCTGAGTTTAGAGCCTTTCTATGGAAATTAAAACATCAACAATATTTTGTATGATGACTGTATACGTTCTAGTTTAGAGCTTCTCAAATAAACAAACCAGTTCTCTAAGGTGAACCAAGAGTTCTGTTATACACTCTCCCTCCCCTGTTTTTCTCTCCTTGATTTTATCACATTGCACTTAGCTACACCTTTCTCAAAATACTTCCAGTTGCTGCCACAATTTAAAAACCTTAAAGTCTCCTCATCATTTCAGACAGAAGAAAGAGGCTTTTCTGGCACTTCTAAGTAAAATTGGCAACAAAGCTGGAACAATGGAAAACAACTAAACCATGACAGAAAGAAACATTTATGGGTTAGTACCAGCCTGGTACTTGAAAGAACTCAGAATTAAGTAATTTAGAGACAACTATTCTCCCTAGAGCATACAACAACAATTGAGATCAGCAAAGTCACTTAAGCTACTGCAACCAAGGAAATCAATGAGACGGACATTTTCTGATACTTTGGATCCAGTGTCTGAAGGGCTTCTGCTTGCACATCACGCTGCCTCATCTCACCCACCCCCAAGC
This sequence comes from Gallinago jamesoni, assembly GCA_025769975.1. Lineage (NCBI taxonomy): Eukaryota > Metazoa > Chordata > Aves > Charadriiformes > Scolopacidae > Gallinago > Gallinago jamesoni. Next base: position 15,109 of record JAOQGH010000107.1, read on the forward strand.
ACACGTTCTTTGGCCCATCGTTATTCTGTAAAGCTGTCCTTCCCTCAATTAAAAAAACAGAGGGGGGAGGAAGGAGGGGAATGTGAGAGATTAAGAGATGCAATGGGTAATTTCATACACGGTTGTGGGGTTTTTTGTTTTTAATTGTAGGCAGTAGTCATACAGAATATGAAATAGATGTTTATGTCTAACTGTAGAATTTGGAACAGCTTGATAAAACGCTTCAGGACAAATCACATCTGCCATTTCTACAAACACCATTACTAAAGTCAATGAAACAGCTTTCAGTAGAACACTTAGAGTCATGAAAAGTTTGCTTTAAAGTAATTCACATAATAATTACCCTTGAATAGATGTTAGTATTGAGCTCCCTAAAACTCAAGAATCTCTTTTAATTAATTTCTTCAAAGACATTAAGAATATTAATCCCTAAACCATATATTATACATTTAAAATAACTACCTCATATTAATTTGTGTGTTCTATTGTCTCCAAAATACATTTAACTGTTTTCTATTATAGATGCAATTTATAACTTTCTAAACTGGTTTGCTTTTGACTTTCTTGAACTAAACTGAATCAACCTCATCTGGAGGTTTGAGTAGGCAAGTGCACGTCCAGGAAAATAATAGGATATTAAGAGAAAAGTATACGGTCATCTACAGGAGTTTTCAGAAAATTTTGTTAGGCTGTTTTCCTCAAAAGACATTTTACTGACTAGAGGCAAATACTCAGAGCTATCTCCAAAAAGGAGCTTCAAGACCAATTTTTCCCAGTGACTGGATGTGACAACCAACTTGGGAGCTTTCAGGGTTCAGACATACTCTTAAGATCTTGCTGCACTGGTTCTCACTGGTTAGCAAAACACACCTCCTTCTAACCCAACAGTAACGACAGCTTTACTTGGTCCATGCTGTATACATACTGCTTCCCTTTGGACAGCCAAAAGGGTTCACAAAGGAATCACAGCCCTTGCCAAGCTTTCCTCAGCACAGTGACGAGAGTTTTCTCATATCTTCAGGCAAAGCTTGTTATCTTGAAGCTATCTGAAGTCAAAGCAGATTAAAATAAAATGCAAGAAAAAAACCCACTACATTTATTCACAAATTCTGAAATAGACAATATAACTACCAGTATTTATAAAAGACATAGGAGAAGAAAGGAAATAAGAAAATCTATGCTAAAATGACTTGTACGAGAGACTGAATCAGAAAGGTCTTCCTCGTCCTTTATCCAACTGATTTACTGCAGACCTCCCTGGCACATGGCTGTCAGAGCCTGCCATTCTGAACACTTCTTGCCTGAGGCTGCATCCACGAAAGAGGGTGTCTTCAGGCTATAAAAGCTGGTGTACTCTGCCAAATCTCCCTTTTTAAATCCCCCAGCATAATATAATCCTCCCTCAAATTAGTTTATTCTCTTCCTATCCAGGAGATCTAACCATTCTCTTTGTTAAAATACGCACAGATTCATTTTGCTGCAAACGCACATGTCTGTTACTCAAGCTGTCCTCTCCAATACTTTGCTGAACAAAACTATCCCTCATTTCAGCATGAGTAAGAATCCCTTTCCCCCTGCCTCCTTCATGTCTCAGTACTTACACTTGAGTTTGAGCTCTGATTTAGGACTGATTTCCAGCATCCCTTAGTGTTATTTGGGCACCTCGCCTCGGTATTTACCTAAACAACACTTGGGGAGATCTTGGAAGCAGACAACCAAAAGCAAGCACATCACAAGCAGCCACCTGAACCAGTAAATAATCAGTGACTTCACAGCACCAATCGTTTCTGACTGCCAAGCCTCAAACAGAATCTAAGAGGATGAAAAGATCAGAACAATCTAATTGTTTTGCATAAAACAAGTTACCCAAGTATCTCCCAACATCTCAAAAGACAACTTCTAACAGAAATAGCAGCTTGACAGTAACACAATCAAGCTAAAAACACTAACAAACATATGCTTAAAGGAAGAATACTAAACACAAACAGAACGTACAGATTATATTCAGAATTAGCAAAAGATAACTAGACAAGCTACAAAATAATGCCAAATAATATACTATGAAAACAAAAACATGAAAAAGATGCTCAGTAGCAGTTAACACAGTCATTTCATAAAGACATATGTGAAGGGAATTGAGAGAAAATTTAAAGTCACACTATGTACATTGTTGGTCTTAAAATAGTCCATTTTCTGCTTTTAGATAAGACATATTAGCATTTTTCTTGGGAATAATCAATAATATTAACAAAACCCACTCCTTTACAATAGAAATGTAAGGTTTTAAAGGATAACGTCTAAAACAACAACAACAAAAAAGGCAGTGTCAGTGCAAAAAGTGTAATACTAATGTAACCAAGTAATTCTATTGTAAATTATAATGTAACCAAGACACTTGAATTTGGGGATGAAATAAAACAACGTTGCTTTTTAAGATCTTTTTCTACATCTGATTTCGAAGTAGGGTAAACATCACATTGACACTTTTTGCAAATGAGAAACCTATTCTTCAGTCACTCTGAAATTACCTATTTGCTAACTAGAAGTAGACAAAGTTGGAAAAGACTACCTTTGAAAAGTTTTGATTTTTAAAGTCTCACACGTAACAGCCTGAAGTTAGATTTAATTAAAAACTGTGTTATTAAAAAGTTTGTCACTAATTTTGCAGTAGCTTTTCCTTAAATATTATTTCCTTGTTTAATATTTTAAATAAATTTTACTAAATATTGTAATTAGAAAATGATTGATCTGTAGTTCATTCACTCTAGTTGGCCACTGACATCTTCTTCAACAGTGAGAGGCAAGAAATGTACCTAATTTTAGATCATCAACTATGGGGAGGATGTCATCTTTCCTGCTGCAGTCACTGGCATTCTCTATTATTAGGGTAAAGTGTTTTTCCACTGATAGTAAATACCGGACGTACTGCAATTAAGACACACTAATCTACATGGAGTTGTGAACAAGGACTTTTTGCAATAACTCTCCCAGTGTTCTAGGCTGAACAGCACTCTCATGAACATGCTCATTTCACTGATCAGATTCAATTCTTCTACACAGGGAACTGATGAGCAACAAAGCTGTTCAAAGGTGTATTTTTTCCTAAAGTTACATATTGCAAGTGAAGGCTTTTAAATCTCAAAAATAGCATTTCATTCTTTCTCCACATAATTAAATTGGCTAAACTTCACGCATAAAGAGAACAACTTCTTGAAGATAGTGATACATTCACCAATATCAATTAGATGCATAATACCCCCTCCTGAGTATTAAGTAAGTATTATTCCTATCTTATAGGAGGAACAGACTATACAGAAAACCAGAAACAACCTAAAAATCATCAGATATCTTCATATCTTTCAACACCACATTACAACTATAAGGTCATTCTTCTTGTACCACAGAGTTAACATATAGAGAACACCACTTGTTTACTTGGTTCTTTTGTGCCTAGACATAGAAACAAAATTAAATAAATAAATAAAAAGACTGAATTACAGTATTTATAGATTATTCTCTAAGAGAAATACCAGAGTTGACAGCTTTAAGGTACCCTGAAAATTGAGATACACATCAAAATTTAAACTATTCCCATAAACAACATTGTATACATACTCAGAGGTGTCCACTTTGTGTTGCTCTGCTGGGTAATAGCATTTCTGCTTATAGCAATTTCTGAAGACACACAGTAGGAAGCTGTCTTAGTGCAAACACTGCCTTGATTTCTTTTAAAACATTTTTCTAAACCCTCTATAAGGCTTTTTGTTTCATACGCCCATGTGCTTGTAAAACATATAAATATGTGCAAACATTTTCATCCTGATGCTTTAGATATTGAAATTTTATCGGTTCTTAGGAGCTGCTGCATACTTTATGCTTTTATTGTGGCAGTTGAAAACTACCAGTTTCAAGATTGTTCTAATTTTTTTCTGCTCCAGGAAATTTTAACCATATCACCTTGTTCAAAGCCTCTACTGATTCATAATCTTGTATGTAACAGCCCAGCTTTTTAACAACTCAGCTAAAAGCACAAACTATTTTCCCTTGTGAAAGCATTAGAAACCTAATTACTTGTTCAGAAGTAATGACTAAGAAACCTGTATCTTTTACTGCATACACAGTATTATACTAAATATTTTTTTGTAACTGTATAACTTTACCAAATAACCTTGATACCTGAAATGAATTAGCTGTAAACACATACAAAAAGAATGCTATAAAAGAAAGTGCTATTTCTTTGTTTGTTCATTAGTTTATTAAAATATTTCTCTTGCTCTTATTTAAGTAGTGGATGAAAATGTCTGTGAAAGGTGAAGAACAATCTTCGTCATTTAGACATCTGAGAGTGCAGATCACTGAACTAATCAGCTGCAACTGGAAATAAGAACTACATTTGGGAAACATGTTTGTAAAATCATCCTTCAGAAGAAGATTTCTAGTATTTCTCTACTAGGATAACTAAAACATGACTCTAAAAATAAAAAGCCAAGAAGCATGGTAGTCCTTATTATAGAAGTTTAATAAATTCAACAGGTCATTTTATGACTACTGATGATAACTGCAACAACTCTGCTGGAGATTATATCACATAATATTGGTGGGTTACGCAGATTAGATAATGAAAGTGATCTCAAAAGAAAAGTGAACAAGATTTCAGAGACCTCTCAGAAGGCAAGTGAGAGACTTACAGTGATGCCTAAAACAATGCCACCAACTCCTGTACAAAAGTAACAGCCAAGGCTCACATTTCATAGAATCATAGAATCATTTAGGTTGGAAAAGACCCTTGGGATCATCGAGTCCAACCATCAGCCCCACTCTATAAAGTTCTCCCCTACACCATATCCCCCAACACCACATCTAAACAACTCTTAAACACGTCCAGGGATGGAGACTCAGCCCCCTCCCTGGGCAGCCTATTCCAATGCCCGACCACTCTTTCTGTGAAAAAATCTTTCCTAATGTTCAGTCTAAACCTACCCTG
>JAOQGH010000108.1:0-19992 GCA_025769975.1 Gallinago jamesoni
GGGTCTCACGAGTGCAGAGTAGAGGGGTAGAATCACCTCCCGAGACCTGCTGGCTACACTTCTCTTGATGCAGCCCATGTTGAGCTTCTCATCCACAAGCACTCCAAAGTCCTTCTCCTCAAGGCTGCTTTCCAGCCATTCTCTGCGCAACCTGTATTTGTACCCTGGGATTGCCACATCCCAGGTGCAGGACCCTGCACTTGACTTGACTTGGTTGAACTTCATGCAATTTGCATGAGCCCACCTCTCAAGCCCGTCCAGGTCCCTCTGGATGTCATCCCTTCCCTCCAGCATGTCAACTGTTCCACCAAGCTTGGTGTCATCAGCAAAATTGCTGAGAGTGCACTCTATCCTACTGTCCGTGTCACCGACAAAGATGTTAAATATTACAGGTTCCAGTACTGACTGCTGAGGAACACCACTCATTACTGGCCACCACTTGGACATTGAGCCGTTGACTACAACCCTTTGAGTGCGGCTATCCAGCCAGCTCCTTATCCACCGAGTGGTCCATCGATCGAATCCGTGACATGAATTTTGAGTCCAGGATGTCTTGTGGGACAGTGTCAACTGTTTTGCATATGTCCAGGTAGATGACGTCAGTTGCTCTGCCCTTGTCTACCAAGTCTGTGGCAGTATCGTAAAAGGCCACCAAATTTGTCTGGCACGTTTTGCCCTTGGTGAAGTCATGTTGTCTGTCTCCAATCACCTCCTTATTTGACATGTGCCTTAGCAGAGATTCCAAGAGGATCTGCTGCATAATCTTTCCAGGCACAAGGGTGAGACTGACTGGCATGTAGTTCCCCAGGTCTACTTTGTTTCCTTTTTTGAATATTGGAGTTATGTTACCCTTTTTCCAGTCTGCAGGGACTTCGCAAGATTGCTACGATTTTTCGAATATGATGGAAAGGGGCTTAGCAACTTCATCCGCCAGCTCCCTCAGGCCCCATGGATGGATTTCATCAGGTCCCATGGACTTATGCACCTTCAGGTTCCTTAAGAGGTCTTGAACCTTATCTTCCCATACTGTGGGCAGTTCTTCATTTGCAGAGCCCCTGTTCTTGCCTTCCGTTACCTGGGCAGTGTGGTTTGAGCCATTTCCAGTGAAGACTGAGGCAAAGAAGTTGTTCAGTAGCTCAGCCTTATTCATATCCTGCATGACCAGGTCTCCCATTTCCTTCTGGAGGGGACTCAAAGCTTCCCTTGTCTTGCCTTTAACCCTGATGTATCTATAGAAGTTCTTTTTATTATCTTTCACATCCCTGGCTAGATTTAGTTCTGCCTGGGCTTTCGCTTGCCTGATCTTATTTCTGGCCATTCAGACCATTTCTTTGTATTCTGCCCAGTCTAGCCTTCCCTGCTTCCACCCTCTATAGGCCTCCCTTTTGGTCCTGACTGTATCCAGCAGTTCCTTGCTCATCCATGTAGGCCTGATGGCTATTTTGCATGATTTCTTCAGTTACTCAAGCAGGGACACCTAGAGTTGTTTGCCTAGGACCATGTCCAGGCAACTTTTAAATACCTCCATGGAGTAAGACTGAACAGTCTCCCTGGGCAACCTCTGCCAGTGTTCAGTCACTCTCACAGTAAAAAAGTGTTTCCCAATATTAAAATGGAACCTCCCATGTTTCAGTTTGTGCTCATTACCTCTGCTCCTGTCACTCAGCATCACTGAAAAGGGCCTGGCCCCATCGTCTTTGCACTGTCCCATCAGGTGTTTGTACATATTAACACATTTCCCGCCACCACAACCCCAAGCTTTCTCTTCTCCAGGCTATCATCTCTGTGACACTTCTTTGGACTCTCTCCAGTATTTTGATGTGTCTCTTGTACGGAGGAACCCAGAACTAGACACAGTACTACAGGTATGGCCTCACCACAGATGAGTAGAGGGAAAAAGTAGAAAGGACTTAAAAACCACCATGTTCTTTTCAGAAGTAACTGAACAGCCGGAAGTTACTGTGAAATGAAGTTTAGCCTGGGAACCTAAATACCTGTCTGCCTTCACTCCTACTGCTATTAAATACTGTACTGAATATGGATTTTTGATGCTTAATATTTATCTGAAGCAGAATTCAGATGCTAGACTAAGTAAATCAAGCTGAAAGTTTTCACTTTAGCTTTAGAAGTCAAAGGCATGTGGAAACTAATATTTTCACCTGATAAATTCTTCAGGTGCCCAGAAAATGACTTAAGAGAATAATCAAAATTGTTTCTGTCTTGTCAGAAATAAAAAAAACCCACAGATTTACCAATGAAGAAAACGGAGATTAATCAAATGAAATACCCTGTTACTAAAATTCCTGGAGTAGACAAGTTCCATTGATGATCTCAGATGTGTCTGCCACACAACAGCGGCATTTACTTTACCAAAAAAAAAAAAAAAAAAAAAAAAAAAAGAATTAGATCACACATTCAGAGAGCTGAGAAAAAAAAACACATTAGGTCTCTTCTAGGTCTCTTCTAAGTATACAGAGATTCAAAGTCATGTTTTTCCCCTAAAAACTGTCTGAAATATGAGTGAGAATCTTTGTTACTGCCCACTGAAATTTTTCCTGCAGGAGGTTCAAAATTACCATGTACCAGATGAGGGTAGTTTGGAGATTAGGGCTCTAGCTGTGAATGGAGAACCATGGGGATAGGGGCATCATTTTCAGATCATAGTTAACTAGATAAAAGAACTAGTATGCAAATTTTTGATGGCTTTACTTTAAGCTAATCACGTCAGATTCATATAGTCAGGGCAATTAATCGAATCTTGAAATAAGTATATAAAACAGACAAAAGGAAACAAACTCTGGATGAAGACTCATGAAACAGAGAGTTCAGAAGACTATTTTATACCAAATATTTCACTAAAAGGGCTGAAGCCAGGTGAGATGACATCTAAATGCTAGTGTTTGGGGTTTTTTTACAGTAAATACAGATAAATAAGCAGTTCTGTGGCACAATTTGTGTCATCCAGAAATAAATGATTAAACTGTGTGAGATGAACAATGTCACAACAGCATCTATTTCCATAGCCTGAGAGAATTGAGAGGAGAGTCAAGGTTAATTAACTCAGATGTAGATGGTTATTCCATAGACATCTCCAATTTTATTTTTTTTTATGTATTCTGCCCTACAAGACTTGTGACTTAGTAAGAGCTCGGGTTTTAATCTAGCAGAGTTTAGAATGGTACTGATAATATTTATGTAAATGCTACTGAACATTATATAGTTTTGGAAGGTTTACTACACCTGTTGAATAGCATGATGTTAATTGAATCTCTTTAATTTCGGTCTATGAAGTTGATTATTTTGTGAAATTACATGCAAACCTGACATTTGTGCTACTCATCTCCTCTAAAGACATTATTTATGTCGATAATTTGAATGAATAGTGATCCCTTTACAGCATGATGGGTCTAGAGGCTTATTTGTAGTTCTCAGTAATGACACGATGAAGCATGATGAGTTTATTAATTGCAGATTTATTCAACCTGTTGCTACTGACTAGAAATATATTAAACCCTGTATTATAATGCTTCCATTTTCTCATCTCATAGATACTGGCATGTATACCATGACCTTCTAATTTACTTTTACTGGTACGTTTTGCTGATAACTTTTGCTTCTCCAGTCTAGCATTGTTTGTTTGTTTCTGAAAATAGTGGTAAATATATAGAAAGATTTAAATATTAGTCTGAGCAGCACCACAGAAGATGAAAAGAAGACTGAAAGAAGTTTCACAGAGACCTCACAGAGATGAGGTCCTGAACCCCTAACTGTGCATAAAAGGGGAACACCAGATTAAGATAGAAATTCCCAGGATGGAGGAAATCTAGAAGATTATGACTTCTGTCAAAAGGAAAAAAAGTTGCTGTCTTCTTGCACAGATAATTCAGTGATAATAATCCATAAGTTCTGTGACCTGATAGCAAAGGAGGGGGAAGAAACCATGTCTGAGCAGGTATAAAAGTCAGATGAGAACTGATAATTGAAATTACTTAGAGAAAACCCTGTCTGCCAACCTGACTTTCTTCTCTAAAGGTTTGCTGCTTTTCTCAGGTGCTCCAAATGGGTATGTTGCAAAGCTGTTAAGGCTCATCTAGGCTTCACGTTATCAGCCACTGCAACTTATCCATATAGGCACCGGTAATAACACCAGGAGAGACTTATGGTATAACCCAAGCAACTATTTAGCTCTGGAAATAAAATTGAAGGAGGGCATGATGGTCCAGGTGGTCTCTTCTCCATGCTGCTGGTAAAAGGGAAAAACCTGGGGAGGAGCAGCCAGATCCTACAGGTCAATGCTTGGCTGCATGTTGTCAATGGAGATTTAGTGTTTGTGATCCTGGACCCTCTTTGAGGATGAAGGAGTGCTGAAGAGAGACAGGACCCACCTGATCCATACTCAGATTACTTGATGAGAGTACAGAAGTGTATTAAGTCCTTAAAGAACCTAATGAAATCTTGCCCATGCATATAGGGGTAATGTTAGAGAAAACAAAACTCACAACTAAAATATGCAAGAATAGTAAGAGGAACTTAAAAACTAAAGGACCAAATAAGGAAAATGTGGGCAAGCTGCTGAGTGGGAGATTGATCTAGTGTCAGCAGACTCAGGTAAGGCTAAACTCATAGTTTCTTTGCTCTTTTTTTCACTAAGTTCTCCCAAACCTCTGTGCTTCATGACAGGGATCAAAGTGAAGAAGAATACCAGCAGTGGATGAGTCAGGATTTATTAAAGAGCACCTGACTTCTACAAGTCTATCAGACCCTTTGGGTTGTACTTAAGAATGCTGAGAACTGACTGAGAACTAATCATAGCAATATATCTTAAAATATCTTCAAATGATCATGGACATCAGAATAAAAGTAAATGATGCACCTACCTTCAAGAAAGGTCAAAAACATGATTTGGGCAGCCAAAGGCCAGTCAGGCTCCCTTTTGTCTTTGGGAAAATGGTGGAATTGGTCCTCTTGGAGCATGTTTTATGCAGCTGGGAGGAGTAATTCCTTGCAAAGCTACAGGATGGGACCGACAGACTGGGAAGTAGCTCGATGAAAAGATACTGAGGTTTATGGTAGAGAACCTCAGATTGAACACAAGCCGGCAGAGTGCCCTTGCAGCAGCAAGGGCCAAGAGCATCCTGGGTGGCATGAACAGCAGCATGGCCAGTAGATCAAGAACCCTCTACTTAATGCTCATTATACTGCATCAAGATACTGAGTTCAGTTCTTTGCCCCTCAATATAAGACATGCCTCAATTGTCATCAGAGTTCATCAGAGGGCCACCAGGTAGTCAGGGGTGGAGCATTTGCTCCTGTTATTCGGATATTTTTTTTCTCTGTGCTTGCCTGTAGTTTTACATACAGTTTACATTCATTGCGCTGATGTACCAGATATTTATTACAACAGTAAATTTCAGAGGGGATGACATTCTGGAAACTGCTTTTTGGGTAATTTGTATTTTGTAACCATACTGTATAGAGTTTAAGAAAAAAATACGATACCATTAAAATTAAAAGACCTCAGTTACAAATCCTATCATTAAGACACACAAAGCTCCACAAAATAACTGCTAACCAAAGTTCAACACATGCTCTCTTTAGAATGTCTTTTAAAATCACTTCATAAAATAATCTCAGAATATGTAAGAATTAATTAAGATCTGCTTTGTAGAAACAACATGTAAAAAGCAGTGTGTTTTATCCAACAGTGCTGATTAAGACAAAGGCTACTTTCCCTACCAGAGTTATTGCAAAAAATGCAAAAGTTTTAGTACATTGGGGCCTCTTATGGGAATTCAAGTGTGGATTTTACCCTGCTGATTTCTACTGACAGCATGTAGTCTCTTCATTCTGATGTCACTGTAATAGATTATTCCTTCTCTCCTTCTCTCCCCTCCTCAACTCCCTCTTCTCTTTCTCAACTCTTCTTCTCACCTCTTCCCCTGGATGATATGTCTTTCGGGGGTGGGAGTGGTGGTGGTGGTGTGTGTGTGCAGAGAGGGAGGGGAGTAAATTTGAAAAGAGGGTATCAGACAAACCTGATGGCAAAAATTCCTGCTAGAGTCGACTGAATCCTTTATTTTCATTGATTAACATCATTAGTTGTTTCCTATCCTGTAGCTACACATGTGACATATTATTATAGAAACAATGCAGGTATATAACTGAAGTTTCAAAGAGTGAATCCCAACTAAATGCAGGGATAAAGAAAACCATTAACACAAAATGTCGCATTTTAAAAACAGCAGTAATAATAACAACAAACGGTTAATAAATGATCAAATCACATCCTTAAATCAAATATGATTACTCTCCTTTTTTTTCTGGAATCTGAAAACCTGAATTCTTTAGAAGTACTGATACAGTTCTCTGACATGAGCCCTTTTTAGAAGACCTCCCAGTCACTGAAAGCTTAGTAACCTAGTTTTCTCATTTACCCATGTGGAAACTCTTACAGTAAGGTTGGGGGGGGGGAGGTTCTGCATTTTTGTCTTCTTCTAAGAACAATTTTCCTAACATACAGTTTCATCTAAAGTGTCTGATGGCATGTGAGATATCCACATGGGACTCGCAGAAATGATGCAGAGTATATTTGTATTCTCCTATGAAAGCAACTGAAGGTCATGTGGGAATCTGAAATAGTACTAATTGGTTATATTTAGCTAATTATCTCCCACTCCACACTTCTTACTGCATTTATTTCAGTTCATACATTTTGGATATGGTGTTTTTTCTATCCAAGTATCCATATCCATATGGATATCCATATGGATATCTTCCACTGAAGACCTCCTTGATCCCCTGTACACCCTACCTTTTTTTTCCTTTCTTTCTTTTTTTTTTTTCTATTTTGCATAGAGTATTTTCCTATCCTCTAAGAAAAAAGCAACTGTTCTGTGGATTTCTGGCTAAAATGACAGTAGAGTTATCTGGCATTACAAAATATAAACCACTGCATTAATAGGTGCAAGTAATAATTTTCAAATGCAAAGCATAACTAGGAACAGAACACCTCTCTGAAGGTGTGTGTGTATATATATATAAAACAAAGAAGGATATTGTGAGGTTAAGCATAACATCAGGAAAAATAGGTGGACATTAAGAAAGTATTTTGTATATGTTTTTAAGTTATTATTAATGGTGCTTTTCTGAATTATTTAGATTATTTGAATTATTAGGCTGTTAAAATGTTAATAGGACTAACAGCATTTTTTTTTTCTCCAGACAGAAAGTGTGTTCCCCCTTGCTCACCACAAAATTTTGAATGTGAAAACTTTTTATCATGAAAATGCATCATACAAGAAATTGTATTTAGAACTATGTAAATTAAGCCAAAATATTTTTTCATGAGTTAGCAAAAAATATTTTCAATTTTTATTTCTGCAGTTCATAAAAGTCCATCTGTAATAATTTGTTGTGTTTTTTTAAAAAAAAGCCATATTTATTTCATTTTTATTGTAAATATTTTTCTCTTGAAGATTGTTCAGCTGTTAACTCATTGCTAACTCAATAATACAGAAACAAAGAGAAGTTATCTACCATTACTTTGATAATGTTTGGATACTTCTCTTAACAGATATCTTCAGATTTTCAGGTAAAATATGCACACAGAAGTAAATGTCTAAATGCATTTATATAGTATCTATGTATTCCTTAACATATTGCCTGTGCCCCTCACATATCTACAAAATGAAACACCTTTAATTTCCCAAACAAAGAGTTTAAGCAATTGATACAAAAATAGGCAATATTCCAGAGATGGGAAATAAAAAAGGAACAAAATATTTCATAAGTAGCTTAGCCATCAAAAAAATGATCTAGAGGACAGTAATGCAGGAAGAGTTAAATACTATGTCAGATTCTGTAACTGTGAAAATGCATAATGCTCTGATTGTGGTCATTCAACTGACTGCATGTAATGTACCACAGAGATGGTTCTTTGCATGAACCTTATGAGAACCTACAGTGAGGCAATTTTATAATATCCCTACACACATAGCAGGTGTAATACATGATCACGATAATTTAAAATTACTACATTTACTCTATAGTATACTTCAACATATTTTTTTAAATTAAAGTTAATGTGAGGACATTCTAAGTTTAAAAATATGATGAATGTTAAGAGGATACAGGCTTTCAGTATAAGCTTGCTCTAACCAAAATCAATTGCTTTAAATTTTCTTGGCCTCTATGGCGCAAAAACTCCAATTGGCGAGCAGTGACGAGTGGTGTTCCTCAGGGACCAGTACTAGGACCAGTACTGTTTAACATCTTTGTTGGTGACATGGATGTTGGGATTGAGTGCATCCTCAGCAAGTTTTCCGACTACACTGTGTCAAGCAGTCAACATGCTGGAGGGAAGGGGTGCCATCCAGAGGGACCTTGAAAGGCTTGAGAGGTGGGCCTGTGCAAACCTATTGAAGTTTGACAAGGCCAAGTGCAGAGTCCTGCACCTGGAACATGGCAATCCCAAGCACAAATACAGGCTGGGAGGAGAATGGATTGAGAGAAGCCCTGGTAAGAAGGACTTGGGGGTGTTGGTTAATGAGAAGCTCAATATGAGCCTGGAACATGAACTTGCAGCCCAAAAGGCCAACTGCATCCTGGGTTAGATCAAAAGAAGCATGGCCAGCAGGGTGAAGGAGGTGATTCTCTCCCTCTGCTCCCCTCTAGTGAGACATTGCCTGGAGTACCTCCAACTCTGGATCCCCAACATAAGAAGGACATGGACCTGTTGGAGTGGGTCCAGAGGAGAGCCAGGAAGATGGTCAGACGACTGGAGCACCTCTCCTATGAAGATAGGCCAAGAGAGTTGGGGTTGTTGAGCCTGCAGAAGAGGAGACTCCAGGGAGACCTTATAGAACCTTCCAGTATTTCAAGGGGGCATGCAGAAAAGGTGGGGAGAGACTGTTTATCAGGGAGTGGAGTGATAGGACAAGGGGTAATGGTTTCAAACTGAAAGAGGGGATATTTAGATTAGGTGTTAGGAAGAAATTCTTTACTGTGAGGGTGGTGAAGCACTGGAACAGGCAGCCCAGAGCAGTTGTGGATGACTCATCCCTGGAGGTGTGCAATGCCACGTTGGATGGAACTTTGAGCAACCTCGTCTAGTGGGAAGTGTCCCTGCCCATGGTGGGGGAGTTGGAACTCGATGATCTTTACAGTTCCTTCCAACCTAAAGTATTCTATGATTCTGTGAAAATAAGATTGATGACACCTGATTTCATACTTATCTGTATTTTACCATTTATAGCCAACTCAGGAATTACGTTTGTGGCTGACTGATATGTTATTGAACTATGTGACTGATAGAACATATGAAACCAGAGAAACAGCTCTAAACACAGATTTAATTTTTTTTGGTTTCTTAGGCAGGACTGCTGTATCTTTTACAAGAAGGAAAACAAAGAGGAAAAAAAAAATAGGAAGAAAAAAATCCAACCCCCAATAAATGCTCATCAGTTATTTGATTATGATTCCAGGGCCTCTCTTTTCAAGCTGTGCCCATATTTTCAAGGTCTTTTCCATTACCCTATGCTTAAACTGCATGGCATTGCTTCAGTGACACAGTAGACATACGTGCTGGACAGTGGACCAGGACTATTTTTTAGCACAGGGCCATTGGTCCTGTGAATGCTTATCCAGGTATGCTTTATTGGTGTGCTTATGCTTGGGTTCAAAAGAAGTTAATATTAAAGTCTTAGTGTGCTTCAACTTCTGTGGTTGAAAAGCATTCTACTTTGACTATAGTCCAAACAATAACAGGTAGGATGTCCCACCCATAAAAATCAAGCAGTTTTCAAGAAACCCCAGGAAGTTTTTAAAACATGCTTTGGGGATACTCTCCATTATCTGTGAAAACAGAATGTATTTGTTTGCAATTTTTCTGGGACAACATCTGGGGCTTTCAAATAAAGACGTTGAATAAATGACTTGTTCTTAGGCCTCTTAAATGTAGAATGCAGAATGCTGAAGACATTCTGCTGTCTTACCATTTCACCATGTTGGTGAAACTTTAATAATTACGCATCTTTTTGGTGCTTAGCAACAGATTAGATATTAAAACTCACTATCAGTTCGCAGTGAATGAGAACAGTTCCGAGTGCGATATCAGGATAACACAAAGATGGTGAGAGTTTGAGAAGAAATATATTGCTGAACATTGCTGAACATTGATTCAAAAACCCCTTTCATTCAGCTAGGGCAAAAAAAATTAATTCCAATATTAAGCACAGGTGGAAAGCATGGCTATGCCTAAAAAGAATGTTACATTTTTTGAGAATCCTCTGACATTCATAAACTTAGTTGATTAGAACAATTGTACTGTTCATATCTTCCTCTCCTGCATCTGTTGTCTTTCTTTGTTGGCAGAACAGCAACTATTTATATCACGAGGAAAGATTATTTATCCTAAGGAAGGATTGTCTCAAAAATCTCTATGACACTAAAGCAGTAGTTTACTAGTTTAAAACAATCCTCAAGGAATTATATGTAATTTTGCATCTGACGTACAAATATATATCCACTAGCACTTACCACTGAAATACTTAGATTACCATTGTTTTGCCATAACAATATGATTTTACTCTCTGTTGTAGAGAGAGGCTAGCTTTATTTCACAAAATATTCTGTTTCCATTGTTTTCTATAGAATTAATGGTGTGTATCTTTACTTTGCACAAAGTCATCTTATCACAAGAATTCTTGGGTTTTTTTAATTTTATTTTTTCCTCTTATGTCAAAGTGCTGATCATTGTATTACTTCATTTTAAATTCCCTCCACTTTGTTTTCTGAGAAGTAAATATATAGATACTCTGACAATGTGAACAATTTTTATAAATTGCACATTACTTGTTATGTGTTGGTCTTTGGAACATGTTGCATTTGAAAAGATCTTGCTTACAAATCTTCCAAAAAGAGCAACTCATTTTGATTATTTAATTGTAGAAATCAATGTCAATAGTAGATATGTAAGCATATGTTAACCTTACTCATTAAATTTTTACTATCAGTTTGAATATGAACAGCAAATGATACAGATAAACCTAGAATATTTCTTCCAAAAAATAACATTAGAATAATGAAAAAAATTAGTTAACATTCAGAAAGGTGGTATAATTATATTTTACATTGTTCTCAATGTCATTTGCAATAAGCTTGTTCCTTAGTTTCTTGGATGGAGTATTTAGTATTATTCTTTTATATCTGCTGTCATTCATACAGCAGAAATAGAAGTAACTTCCTTATCCCAATCAATTTGCATGAACAATCCATTTTGCATGAACAATGAGATTTACTGATTCAGTAGATAGCTCATTAGTGTTCCTTTAGAGCAAAGATGCTCACTAGGGATGCCAGAGCCCCACAGATCTGTTCTCATATATGCACAGGAAATAAATGCTATTGAAGGAATATATATCATAAGAACTGTGCATAGTTGAATACACACAAAGGAATGATAAATCTATAATTTGGCCTCACAGCAGTTCTTGTTTCAGAATTCCATTTATTGTAGAAATATCAGGATACATTACCAACCTGTAATTACCAACACTTTCTCCCTAAATTTAACAATTTTTGTAATGACTTAAATTTAGTTAACATCAATATCTTATAATGGATGTTCTCTTTGAAATTTCATTAGGAAAGTTCCTCTGTTCTTCTTTGCTTTATAGAAGCTTATGTTTCCATTGATCTCTGTTGGTTTTGACTGAATAATAGATGTACGTTAGAAATTTCCAGTTAGAAATTCTGCTTCTGTGTAGGTTCCATTGAAATTAGCTGCAAAAACTCCCACTGTTTTTCAGTAAGAGAAAAACAATATCCTCCTTAGTGTCACAGATAGCAACAACATATTGGATCAAATATCACAGAAGTCTATTTTGCTAGAATTTGGAAAAGAGCAGCAAAGCCATTTTATCTGCCTAGGAGTTAGCTGTGGCAAAGAAAAGATAATGTAAATGCATATATGTTATGAGACATGCTTACTTTCTGAACACTTAGTATTTTAAGATAAAAATATAAATGACACTCAGTGAGTTTCCACTTGCAAATAGTTATAAACAGAAGGATTTTCACTTAAACTCTCCATTTAAGGAATGTCTTCATTTACTGAGCTAGTCTGCAAAACATTATATAACATTCCAGAAAGGAAGAATATATATGAAACGTAACAGATTTTTTACTTAATCATCTCCATCAATCCACCACTTGCACAACATCTGTTATCCTCCAAAAATCTATACAGTAAAAGTATTGGGATGTACAGGAACTCTGGCTCTGAAATATTCCTAAGCACAAATTTTGCTTTACATAAATTTTCTTATATATATGTATTTCCCCTGACTTTTAATTAATTCTGAAAGGAAAATTATATTAAGAAATAATATTTTATATTATTAATCAGTGACTACATATATCAATAGACCTAGGCAAAAATGGTTGTGAAGTGATTAATAATCCCTTAAGAGAAGTGGCTTATAAGTCATTGTTATGGCTTCACTTTGAAGAACAGTAGAGAAAAATAGACATTGAAAGGATCATAGATAAAAAGTTTCCCATAATTAATTTCCTTAATTCTTATATAGAGTAACATCATCTTAATTTTTTTCTGGCTGACAACAAAAAAAAAAACAAACACCAACCCAAAAATAACCTCAACATCCCACAAAATTCTAGTTATTATTTTCTTCTTTTTTTTTTCCTCGTGTGTCCACATCTTAACATTCAATTATTTTTTTATTCTTGTAAATTAGTGTAAATGGTTACATTATATTTGGGAACAACTAAAGTAATATCATTTTAATATCATTTGTGCAAAAATAAAAACTATTAAAAGCTCTAGAGATCCCAGCATTTAAATGTCTGAGCTTATGCTACTATTGTGAGCTGTAACTGAAACAGGCACTAAGGACAGAAGGAATACAATACTGGAGTAACATCATATTGCCTCTCTTTTTGAAGCTTGAGGAATACTTTTTGATCTATTTATTCGCAGTTCTGAAGATTCTATTTTATTTTAATTTTGTTTTATTTTTTATTTTATTTTCATGGAAAGTCGAAAAAAGATCTGTCTCGTTTCAGAAGAAAAAAAAACAGTAGAAAATGTGTTTTATTTAAAAAGTGAAGAAGCTAAATCTATTCAGATCATCAAATTAAAATTTAAGGAGCGATTAGCTAGATAAGTAATGGAATTTTTCATAATATAAACCTCTTCAGTATAATAGATACAGCTGTAAGTGTAAGTCATTAAAAGTGCATAAACTGCTAACTAAGAGTAGAAATAAGACTTTTTTTTTATTATAAGATAAATTACTCTCATTGTTTACAACATTTAAATTTGGAATTAGAGTTTTCAGCACAAATTTGGATGTTCTAAGATTCCTGTCATAGTTAAACTAATACAAGGAAATCATATGATTTATCACAGAATCACAAAATGGTAGGGGTTGGAAGCGACCTCTGGAGATCATCTAGTCCAACCTCCTTGGCTAAAGCAGGTTCACCCAGAGCACGTTGCACAGGATCATGTCCAAGCAGGTTTTCAATGTCTCCATAGAATGAGACTCCACAAGATTCCTGGTTAATCTATGCTTAGTCACCTTTACACTGAAAAAGTATTTCCTGATGTTCAGCCAGAACCTTCTGTGTTTCAGATTTTGCCCATTGCCTCTTGTTCTGTCACTGATCTTTGTATTTTTTGTCTTGTCTTGTATCGAGTAGATTAAATTTACTACTTTTCAGCATGAAATTTTGTTATTACAAATTTAATCTACTTTGCTACTTTGAAAAGACCTACAGGAACATCTGGTACTTGTCTCTCAACCTTAGAGGTACAGGCAGGAAAATATTCCTGGAAGAAACACATGAGGCTAAAAAAGAGGGAAAAAAATGTACACATGAAATAATTAGATTATGTTTAGATTGGTGGTCATGAGGTGATATAAAAAATATTGGTGGTCAGTAGTGATACCATTTAGGCTCATCTGTTCTCTCACCCTCTCTCCTTTGAATATCTGGAGACTGTACCATCCTGAAGGTCTGAAAAGCTAAACAACTGATTTTTTTCCTTCAAAGAGTGAGCAGAGAGTGCAGTTACTCTTGGGTATGGTCTGCCATTGCTGTGTGGAGGAAAACATGCATTCTTCCCCCTACCAACACAATTGGAAAATGCTACTGACATTTTCTTTGGCAAGAATATGTGATGCTCCCCAGCCAAGCACGTGACATAATTTTAATTCAAATGCACATTGCAGGTTCCTAAGGAAAATCAATCTTTGGAGACTCTAGGAATGGAAGAAGTAATGAGCATTCTAAAAAGGTACTGTAAAGGTGCTATAGACCAAGTCCTTTAACAGTGGACTAATGGCTTGAGAGAGACAGATTTTGTGAATCAAGTGCAGGCAGTACCATCAAGATACATATATCCTAAACATCAAGATGGAAGGTAGCTCTGGATTCACACTGAATGAATCTTAGATTTCATGCATTTTTTTTCTGCTTGTAGGTGATGGTGTCTGTGATACAGCTGAATGATGGACCCTTCCCTCTTATTATAACAGGCAAAGCCACTCCATTGATCATTCTGCAATACTTGGCCACGATTATCTTTCCTCCTTCTTAAAGGGGGCAAGAAGAAATCCCATTGATTCCTCCCTCTGTGTCAGCTCTACTATATATAATGTTTTCTATTTTTTTTTTGCCATTATTGTTACTAAAAAAATAAATGAAAATTACTTTCTTCTTCAATGCTTAGCTTAATTTTCTAATTTTCTGGACTGCCTCATGCTTATCCATACCAGTAACAAGCTGTACGGCATAGGTCTAGATTGTGACAAATGGTTCTCACCTAGATATGTCCACACATGTTTCAAGAGATAACATGAGCCAGAGAATACTTTTTTTTGCACTCTTCTGAGGGTTAATACCATTAAGGTCTTTGAACACATTCTATACCATGCCACATGTCAGAAAAGGAGTGTGTTCCCTGGCCTGTGTTGATTATTAGCATTAATATCACCAGTGAATCTGAATCTCTTCATTCAGATCTTACCTTTAAAACCTATCTGTCTTAAGACCTGAAGGGTAGCATCTTGTTTGGCTTCTTCCACATGTGTTCTCACAACTTCTTCAGTTGACAAATTATAAACAAAACTTTAAATGCTTTAAGCAGACCTAGATGCCTAAGCAAGGACAGATGATTGCAGCTTTAATGTGTAACATTCAAATTTTAAAATTCAGATATTATTTTTTTGTTATAATACTAAGAGCTAGAGAAACGTTATCTTTTATCAAATTTATTTTATTTTCATTAATATATGATGCCCAAAGGGTATCATAACCTAATGTGATTTTTTTTCAATTATTCAAAATATTTTAATAAGGCTTTACTTTCTGTTTCCTGTTTAGGCACTTAGGCATTTTCAGCTTAGAATTTTATATATTGCACTCCATGTGTAACGTCTTTTAGCTTTCCATTTGAACTTTCAGTTTTAAGTATTAATGGACAAAATCATCAGCATTTTACTCTGATCTCCCCTCTTTTGCTTTTGATAGGTATAAACTCTCTTCAGCAGTATGACTGTAAAATCTGCTGCCTCAGAGGTATAGTATAGCATACAGTCAAGCAGCACCCTTGGGGAATGTTTAGTTGCCATGAGCAAATCATGTCCTTTAAGATACCCGTACTGATTGAGAGTAGTACTCACTGATCTTTCCTACTGGGATGTTTCCAGATTTTTTATTTTTCCTTAGCAGTCTAGTGTTGTAATGTATAGGCAGTAAAAGGAGACAGAAAATAAAAGTCCCTGTGAAAGGAACAAAAACATTTGTAGTCCTACTGTGGCAAGAGGATAAAAGATCTACAAGTACAAAGAGACAAGTGGTGAACCCCTGTCACTCATCCAGCTACTGTCTCATTTTACTTTCCCCCAGACACTTTTAAAAAATATTTCTTGGAGATTCAGTTGTAAACCAGAATTTATCTGTGGAACAATATGTCCATATGTTTTATTAAACAGCAAAAGCAAGACAACTCAGAATGTTAAAATTCAATCAACTGGAATTTCAAAGGGGACTAAAAGCCAACCTCCAATGTTTGCATGCACAATTTTATGACAAGAAGTCACTTGAGCACACATGATACACAAATTGTTGCACTTACATTAAAGCTTCATTAATTTACATTTGGGTAGAGGAACAGATACATTTTCAGTATTTCAGTCCATTTCTAGATATAATATTTTTGCATCATTTCATAAACATTTTTCCCAACTAAACATATGGAACATTTTAGTTTGCTAAAGTTGGGGATATTGTATGTAGAATCCAGAACAAACTAATAATCTCAGCAACCCTCTGTCTTGTCAATAGCTTCCCAAAACTGCACTAAATAGTTCATGCACTAATTCATACTAATTCTCATTAACACATCACCTTTATTAGCACATTAATTATGCTTTTCACCATATAATAACCTGATGCAAAAGACACTATGAAAGGGAAATCAGTGAGTAAACATAAGATGCAAATTTATCTGGAAGAGAGAGATTTTAAGGAGAAATATGAACATCATGGGGAATCAAATTGGCTCCAGACTGTAGACGTGCCAAATTAAACCTAATACAGGTTTAACAGACAAGCCAAATGCCTAAGTGTCTAGAGTCTGGATCTGAATCCAAACTCGATCTTGGTTGCACAAACATTAGTGTCGAGAGTCATTTGAAGTGATTGGTGTTATTTTACCCAGCTTTCAGTCAATACTACAGAAGGGGCAGGGTATCTTTTAAATCTTCGGTCATATTGGTCATTTTTGTTTGCCCGACATGAATACCCTAGAATCTCAAACTAGAAGGCTATGTTCTGGCAACTGCATTGTATAGTGTACCACAGGGGTCAATACTGGGTCCAATCTTGTTTTACATCTTCATTGATGATCTAGATGATGGAGCAGAGTTCATCCTCAGCAAGTTGCTGATGACATAAAACTGGGAGGAGTCACTGATACTACCATCCAGAGGGGCCTCAGCAGGCTGGAGAAATAAGCTGACAGAAACCTTATGCAGTTCAAAAGAGGAACTGTGAAGTCCTGCATCTGGCGAGGAGCTACTCCAGCACCAATATATGTTGGGGACTGTCCAGCTGAAAGAAAGCTTTGGCAGAAAAGGTGGACAATAATTCGAATGTGTGCCAATCATGTGCCCTTGCCACAAAGAAGGTTAATGGACTGTATCAGGAGAAATCTTGCCAGCAAGTTGAGGGAGGTGATCCTTCCCCTCTACTCAGCCCTGGAGAGGCCACACATGGACTGCTGTGTCCAGTTCTGGGCTCCTCAGTACAAGAGAAACATGAATATTTTGAGCCAGCAGTGTGCCCTTGTCACCAAGAGGGCCAATGGCATCCTGGGCTGTATAGGGAAGAATGTGACCAGTAGGACAAGGATGGTCATTCTTCCCCTCTACTCTGCACTGGTGAGGCCACAGCTGGAATACTGCATCCAGTTCTGGGCTCCCCAGTTCAAGAGAGACAGGGAACTACTGGAAAGAGTCCAGCATAAGGAAACAAAGATGATTAAGGGATTGGAGCATCTCCCCTATGAAGCAAGGCTGAGAAAATTAGGGCTCTGTAGCCTGGAGAATAGAAGGTTGAGGGGAGACCTTATTAATGCTTATAAATATCTAAAGGGTGGGTTGAGGGAGCATGGAGCCAGACTCTTTTTAGTGGTTTCCAGTGACAGGACAAAGGGCAACAGACACAAGCTGGAACAAATATGAGTCACTTCTTTAGGGTGAGGGTGACAGAGCACTGGAACAGTCTGCCCAGGGAGATAGTGGAGTCCCCTTCTCTGGAGATTTTCAAGACCCACCTTGCTGCAGTGCTGAGTAATGTGCTCTAGGCCATCCCTGTTTGGCAGGGGAGTTGGACTAGATGATCTCTAGAAGGTCCCTTCCAACTCCAAAAATTCCGTGATTCCATGATTCCATGATTCCTTTCCAACAAAGGGTCACAAGGATGGTGAAAGGACTGGAGAAAGGGCTGAGAGAGCTGGGACCATTCAGTCTTAAGAGAAGAAAGCTCAGGGGGAATATTATCAATTTATAAAAATACCTGAAGAAAGGGTTCATAGAGGACAGAGCCAAGCTCTTTTCAGTGGTGACCAGTGACAGGAAAAGACGCAATGGCACAACTTG
Source organism: Gallinago jamesoni (assembly GCA_025769975.1). Taxonomy (NCBI): domain Eukaryota; kingdom Metazoa; phylum Chordata; class Aves; order Charadriiformes; family Scolopacidae; genus Gallinago; species Gallinago jamesoni. The sequence goes on from JAOQGH010000108.1 coordinate 18,189, forward strand.
AACCACAGAAGGTTCTGGCTGAACATCAGGAAACACTTTTTCAGTGTGAGGGTGACTGAGCAAAGGTTGCCTAGGGATGTTGTGGAGTCTCATTCTATGGTGGTATTTATAAGTTGTCTGGATGTGGTCATGGGCAATCAACTCTAGATGGCCCTGATTGGACCAGATGTCTTTTAGACGTCCCTTCCAACTCCAGCCATTATCTGATTTTGAGAATTGTGTTCAAAATATATTTCCAGCTTTGTATTGTGTGTTCATTTGCTAACTGCATTTTTCCATGTCCAGGTTTGATTGACAACTAATTGAGAAGTAAAAGGGGAGGGACTACATGCCTCATTTCAGAAACACAGCATTTTAAACAAGGGAAAATTATGTGATTCCAATCAAGGAATAGGAGTCTCATTCCCATATTTATCTTTTGCTGTTATCTCAGAGATGTAACATGTAGGATATACCCCAAATGCAGCAAGCACGTTAGCATCTAGAGTATATGAATTACAGATCAAAACATAAAATATAAATCATACCTAAGTTTTGAGCATAGAAACTGATTCCAAAAAGTGCATTTGACATTTCATGCTGATTTTCTAACATTTTTTTCTCTGAAAACACTGTTGTGCTTGACCTTAAAGAAAAAATTGATTGAACTTTACCAAAAATACAATGTACAATTAGATTATTTTTATTTTATTTACAATGAGACTCATTAATATATAGGTAATACTGATAAAAATAAATAATTTTACTTTACAAGAGGAAGGTAAATAACATATTATATAATCACTATCCAAATTTTACAGTGAATGTTTTTCTAACCTTGAGAAATAACATCATTTGTTACTATTAAGCTGCTGGCAGAAATATTTACATGGCAGCTTGCATTTTGCAGTTCCAGAAGAATGATTTGGAGCTCAGTATATATGTTCTTTTTCTACTTCACTGACAATTAATAGGTTAAAAAAGTTCTAACCTTATTTGGGAATCTAATTTATTAAATGCTATCACAGTAATCTTGCAGCCATATGTAGGGTGAAAATGCTTAGGTTTTCCTGTAAAACAACAGATTGGAATCTTGATTTTTCTTATATAAAAAATGAACTCATTCATCTAATAACAACATCCATTCATGCACATTATTGATATAAGAGAAATATTGTGCTACTGGTAGTAATATAACCTCTTTGATAAGTGATTTCATTTTTTCTTGGATGTTTTATGAATTCTTGACCACTTCATTTATTATTTTGGAAGTACTTCATTCATTACTTCTACTCCTGGTGAAAGTCCTTAAGAATGAATGTAATCTGTGAAAACCTAAGTTTTCATGTTTTGTTATAAATTTCACTATGGATAAGTGAATTCTGATAGAATTCAAGACTACAAATAGGACTAGGCCTGGGAGTAAAACCCATCATGATTACAAATCAAAACAATTTAATATTAATACATCTTGAAATGTACTTTCTTTTAGTACTTTGGGAGTGGGAGTTAACTTTTAATTAGTTGTTAACATCACTTAACTTGTCTATCTTATTAATATAAGATTCCTGCTACTTTGCTGACAATATCTTTACCTGTTTTTAAATTTAAGTTGTACATGTTTATTATTCATATGTATCTAGTTAGTAATTTATTTGTGTGGTAGTGTAAATACCAAGCCTAAAGATGATCATATAATGAACTGAAACATACAGGCTGCATAAATGATCAGTTTTGCATTCTCATCTATTTTCCTTTCCTTTCCTTTCCTTTCCTTTCCTTTCCTTTCCTTTCCTTTCCTTTCCTTTCCTTTCCTTTCCTTTCC
>JAOQGH010000110.1:0-19121 GCA_025769975.1 Gallinago jamesoni
GGGAAGGTAACGACGGCAGGAGGTGGCTGGATGACGGTGGTGGAGTCAGGGCACTGGCGGACGCAGGGCTCGTTCCCACTGTCAGCGATGGGCTGGGGGCGGTAGACGCCACAGGCAGTGGGGGAGCACAGGTCGTAGCAAGACATCTCGCAGGGATGGAAGACAGTCTGTAAAACGTAGCCATTGAGGTTAACAGCAAAGAAATATCAAATGTTAGGTTATGATGAAGCAGTCCAACACAGTGTCAGTAATAAATTTGAGAAGTGAATATATTTTCTACTACTGTTCTTCCTGGTGCTGTAATACGGAATCAAGCTCTGACTTTAGTATGATAAATTCATGCTCTTTTCAATTGTATCCTTGGTATTTCCAGATGTGTTAATTTTGATACAATTCCATTACTATTAGTTAATGGTTTCTACTGAATAATATTGGTGTTTCCTGGTTTCAGCTCTGCAGAGCTCTGCTAAATGCAGCCATATACAACCATGCATATGCACTGTTCTTTGTCTCTTAAAATAGTCAAGCAATTCTTTGAAGTGCCTAGATGCTACAAGTTTGGAATTCAAAACTGCTTGACACGTCCCTGTTCTGGAGTCTATCTTTACAGGGCCTGGTAATGAATGAGAAAAGAAACATTATTTCTAGCAGCAAAAGACGTACACCTCACTGGCAGTCTGGCAGTAACTGAAGAGGACTCAGTCCTACGTTAAAATCTTGAGTTCTTTAAATCAAGTTAAGTTTAGCAAAGTTTCAGAGAAAGCAGACTTACCCAATTCACGAAGACGAGTGAGTTGAGAGAAGTGGGTAGAAAAACTTATTGCAGAGAGCTTTTATACAGCTCGGTTGATTGCCTGGAGGACATTAGGCATCCTGTGCGTGAGTTGATAATTAGGTCCCATCCCCAAATTGTAGGACACGTAATTTCTCAAAGTGCTGAAATTGTTTTTGCTTATTGCTTGTGTGTTGCAGGCACTTCAAACCCACACATAGCGTGACATGCCCACTCCACAACAGGTCTCTCTATTATCTCCTGGCTTTACATGTTTAATTTTTTTTTAATTATTCCATTGCTTTGTTTAGCATTAAGGGAGGAAATAAACTGACGTAATTTATTTAAGGGTCCATCATAATTATAGCATTCTTTGGGTCCTTCTCTTTCAGGCCCCTCTCTCTTACACGAAGATGTCTTGCTACGACCTGTGCCCACCAAAAACAAGCGTGGCCATCCCTCAGCCCATTACTGAGAGCTGAAATGACCAGTGCACCCACCAGTGCCCTGACTCCACCACTGTCATCCAGTCACCTCCTGCTGTCATCACTTTCCCCAGTCCCATCCTCAATTTCTTCCCCCAGGATTCCATTGTGGGATCCTTTGGAGCCCCCGTCCTTGGGGGCTATGGGGGCTATGGCTATGGGGGCTACGGGGGCCTGTGGGGCTACGGGGGCTACAGCTCCTCCCTGGGCTAATGGGTTCTGTGGGGCTATGGGGGCTCCCAGTGTTACAGGTGTCTGTTTGGCTACGGTAGAGGCTATGGTTCTAGCAATTGCAACCCCTTTTCCTACTGGTCCAACAGGTACAGCCATGTGGGCCCACCTAAACGCAACAGGAAAATCCACTGAATAATATCCAAGGGAAAAAACAAAATGCACATTCACCAGTGAGCAGATGAGTGATAGCTTTGGGAAAGCACTCACTGGTCCTGTTCAGTGTGATGACTTCTCCATGCTCTGTAGTTCTCCTTTTTCCCTTTGACTTGTCTCCTGATATCTTCATGGGTTTAGTTCCTTGTTATCTTCTGCTTTATCATCCTGGTGACTGAATGCTATGAGACACTTAACAACATCTTTCAAAATGACTGACATCTTGGATGTACATTCTTGATATTGCAATGTATTCTTGTTCTTTTCTTTCTCATTAAAATTCTGTTGCATCATTTAAAAAGAGCATGTTGTGGTTTTGGGCTTCTCACCCATTAGGAATTTGCCAAGTTTTCTGGAGAAAGATGCCTGTTGTACGGATGGCTGTAATAACATTGTGCAAACCCTGCCCACATAGTGAAAGTCTCTGTGAGGAGCACTTGCTAGGCCTGTTTCACTACGGAATCACAACAACACGGTCACAACATGCTGGCCATAGGTGAAGAGGAGCCTTCTCTACACATTGCTGTATTTGAGTCCCCCTTTCATGAGTTTGTTAGATAATTCTTTGGACCACAAGTGACTGTTCACCCTCCGAAAGTTAAGCTCTTCCTTCTTGCCCTGTAGACTTCTAATCCAACATTGTACAAATAATTTGTCCACTGCAGCTCTTAATGGAAGGTCAGTGACTGATATGAAATGGATTTCGGATTCTGGGCTTCTCTAGCACAGACAATTCTTGCTAGATTCATGCTAGATTCATGCTATTTAATTGTCTCACTCCCCAAAATTCGGGCTGTGTGCACATGATACATCTCCAAAATCACAATAAGTACCATGTGCATAATTTCATAGTATATCTGATTTAGTTCCTGAGTTTGGAAATCCTTGGTTCTCTTTAAGTTATATTATTAAATATAAATAGTTTTTCTCTAGATATTATAGAGGTAGGCTAAGCCTGAACAAAAATACTGTACCCCACATGGCATATCTTTTTAGATTATCAGTAAAGCATGTACCATCTCCTGATTCAAGCAGACATTTATCTCGCAAGGTAGTTTTCTTTATGCGGTTCAGCTGCCAAAAGATCTTAGGCCACATATTTTGCTACAGTAAGAAGTACGGTTAAACATAACATATCAGTGTTCAGAGAACATCCGACCAGGAACTGAAGGCAAAAAACAAAGGAAGAAAGGCAAGAGGTGCTGCTCATGCCCAGGTCCACTCTCTGTAACTGGACAGTGCAGATAGCACTGTCAGCACTCTTCTCAGCTCTTGTTCTCTAAAAAATCAGCTATAAATCTGCCTCTTATGTGTTTTTATTTAGTTGTATCTGGTAAATTGAATAGCAAGAGCCACAGCTTCCACAATTATATCCAATGTCAAAATAACAGCCAGAAGGGATGTTCTACTTGCTGTCAGGACCTGAATATCTGTAAGAAAATCTGCCATGATAAAGACTATGAGAACAAAAGCTCCTGTAACAAAAGGAGCCCTTAATACTGGGTGCTGACAGAGACACCGCTATGGTGTCCTGAAGAAAGGAACATCTGGACTGTAAGGTGGTGACAACAGACGGTGGCTGAGCCAATGCCCTCAGGTCATAGCAGTCAGCTCCTTCCAGCTCTTGGTGCTGGACATGAGTTGGCCAACTGGAGACATGACTAAGTGTAAGCATAACACAACACAAATTCCCCTGGAACTGGAGGAAAAGCTGAGATCTCATGAAAATGGGGAAGTCACAGCAGTCTGGACCTGCAACACTGAGTTCCAGATCCATCCCACTTAATTGTAGCCACCCCACCAAGATCTACTTGTTGCTGTGGATGTATGAGACTGGGAGGAAAAGTGATTTTCAAGTGGTGGATAATCATTGCTTAGTAGAAATATGGGAATATAGAAAGTCACATGCTTCCTCGGACAACTGGAAAACCAAGTAATTAATTATGAAGAGGAGTTATCCTCTGTTAACCACAGCTGTGACTGAGGCTGTTGTGGGGCAAAAAAGCTATTTGTAGGGCTACAGGTGGGGTTTTGGTACCTGTTTAACAGATTATAAACCTGAGGTTTGAGTTAGTGGAGAGCAGATGGCTCCTGTACAATCCATTGTGGATAACACCAGCTTTGCCCTTAAAACCTGTATATAACATTGCCTCCTCATAAATGACAAAAGAAGACTAACTTAAATTCACAGAAAAAGAACAGTTTGATGTTTAGAAAACAGGTGGCTCTAGGAAGAAGGCAGCAAGAGAAGTAAACAGAGGTGGTTTTCAGGAGGGACTTTTTATACATTTCCTCAAACTGCCTGAAGAATCTGAGACTCATTATCACCAGCCCACATTTATCACCTGTGGTTCACCTCAAAATGATGAAACAGTTTTGCTCAATATTTATACTAGTTCATTCAAATTCTCATGCTGCATAAAATGCACATTACAAAACAAATATTTCTTTCATCTTAGCACTTAATTGGCAAGATTCATTGCTGGTAACGTTCCGTCAAACACATTAGAATGACAGGAGGAATTATGCTGGCTTCACTTATTTACCTCTTATTTTATTGGGTGACATAACGACGGTGGCTCAAATGTTAATCATAATTGCCACCTGCTTCATGTGCAGATTTTCTTTCCATCCTTCCTTACCGATCCTAGATAAAGTATAATTGATAGAAAACACGGTGTCTTTCTTGTGAAGCCAGCAACCCTTACACAAAGTTAGAATTAAGATTTGGATGGGACTGTCCTCCGTTTTTCAGGGGAAAATCAAAAGGACATTGCAAAGGACTTTTTAAAAGAATCCAAACCCATTCTTTGTCTCCCAGACTACCTGGTCATTCGGTTTCTTCATGTTTTAGAGGTAAATTCATCAGTCACAACAAAGGTAAACAGTTTCTTAGCCAGATTACAGGCAACTTGTTAAATATACCTATTTTAAGGAAGTTGAGCATGTGTTTAAAACACAGAAGAAAGGTAGACCATGCACGGTTAGATCTGGAAATTCCTAGGGGAAGCTTTCAAAAGATGAGATAAAAGAATGTCAAATATCAGATAAAAGATGGTAAAAGAATATCAGCTGAAATCCTAATGTCAGAACTCAAGAGCTGGTAAAGGGAACAGGAAGAGTGCACTTGAGCGGCACAATTTAATAAATGTTTTTCAAAATGCTGAGCTGCTTGAATCTAACCACATACCTGCATCACAATAACGACGCACCACTTCATGCATAAACTACTAAGGAGGGTTTGGGAAGTGCTTAAAAATACACAAAAGATATTTGAACAACCTTTGTGAGTATTATTGCACTTGCCATCCCTTAGGGCCATCACAAAGTTGGGGAAAAAAAGTACCTCATCATTTACATATCACTTCTGGTAGAAATGTTGCTGTGTTTGTTAAATAACAAGCCGATTCATCAGCAAATGATTTCTGAGGCCGGACCAGGCATTGCTTATTATACAGAATTTCAGAATACGGGAATATGGGTGGGACACACCTCATCCAACCTTCCCCGTTTAAAAGCTGGGTGTTTCAGTTGAGCTTGTCTGTCTCCAGAGTCAATGAGAGCAAAATTGTTATGTTTTGAGGGTGATACCAATTCTGGGAAGGTAAGCGTCTGAGACAGGATGAATTGTCTTGCAGAAATTCTTGTCCCACCCCACTAAGTATTGGGGAAGGCTGAGTAATTTCAAATGACAAAGCACTTGAAATGTTGGCAAGTGAAAATTGGGCTCTGCAACAATACACACTCTGCAGGTCATGTCCTGCTGGTCAGGTGTTAGAACCCCTCCTGGGCCAACAATCAGACTGGGACACAACATTGGGAAAGAAAGAGGAGGGGAAAAAAATAAATCCATTGTTGCAATAAAGATTCCTCAGATAATTCCTTCATTTTTCTTGCCATCTACTCAGCAATCTGGGAAGAAACACTGAAAAACTATTTCTGTGACATCCTCCAGTGAAACTTTGGTTCAATCTCTTTGTAAGGTGAAGGAGTAGATCAAAAACAAAGAGAAAATATAGACTAAATGACGACAGTGGTGGACAGAAAGACATGATTTCAAAAGAAACTAAGAAATTTGTGCCTGCTTCACCACTGTCCTGTGTTACATCCTCCTTCAGAGCTCTGCAATGTCAAAACAGCAGAGCTAGTAACTATTAATCTGTATTTGCTGTCATTCCACATTTCTGACCCTGCAAGATAATCTCTGTGTGTCTTGGCAGATTCCATATCAAAAAATAAGGAATAAATACTGAAAACCCTTTAGAGAAAACTTAAACCTTTAGTTTTAACACCTACTAAAATGCTGTTTTCTGCTGATCTTGCCAAGCAGCAAGGAAAATTCTAAATCAAAGCCCATTAGATAATGTCTGTGATCACCATGGTTATGGGAGCTCTCTCCTGTTCTGTGGCTGTGGGTGGGAAGGGGATCAGGAGGTGCCTTCCACCTCACTGAATATTTTGTTGCAAAACGTGTGAGTAGATTAGATTACAGCCTTGATCTAAAGCACTTAAATCCAAACATGTATATGACAGCAGGTTATAGCTCTGATTAAAATCATTACGGGAAGTTAATGAAGGAAGTGTTAAGTAAATAGAACCAGTTTAATTCTGCCCTGCCATGCCAGTGAGCAGGGCGGAATGATACCAGCAATGAAGCTGGTCAATTAGGCTTCAAGATGAAAGAGAACCAGTAGCTGGAATGTGCATATCATGCTCTTCAGAGATTTAGGGTGATTTTGCAAACAGCAAGCAAAAACAGTTTCATCACTTTGGGAAGTTATATGCGCTACAATTTGGGGCTGGTTAGTGATTATGACTTCATGTGTGTGCCTCAGCCCTCCTCAGGCGATCCGAGGTGCTGTATAAAAGGAGCAGGTATGCAGACCTATTCCATCTCCCTCTCCTCAGACTCTCCTCTACAGCAGGTAAGTCTGATGCCATTTAATTTCTTTCTAAATGCCAGAATGTCTTTTCACCACAGCTTAGGATCCTGCTCACTGCTATGAAACTAGATGGTTTAGGTATATTTTTTTATTATCTTTTTTTTTTCTTTCCTTTTTATTTTTCTTTGTTGTGTTACTGGTAGGATTATTGAGTCAAGATCAGGGATTGAGGCATTTATTTCTCTGTAATTCATATTTGGGCTTTCTTGTACTGTTAGCAGATTGAAAATGTAGGACGGCTTGAGCTTTAAAATGCAGAATTCTCTCGTACCGTTTCAGTTAATGACTGAAGCAGAGACACGTACCCTGAGCTGTTTAATCACCCAGCTAAAGAAAGAGCATTATCTACATGGGAATTTTATTGCAGAATAATCCTAGATTGTATTTAGTTTTTATGGATAGGTAAAAACTAAATCCTGCTTATTTTAAACCCAAATTATTTTCACCAGAGACAGTAATAAGGGAAGAGGAGCGGTGATCTGATCCAGTGTCTTTGTCATATGTCCCTTTGTAAATCCAAATCCAGATTAGCTGTTCAGATACACTGAGTTCATTGATTTGATTCTCTGTGATTCAGGGCTACTTTAGGAGCAAAATAATCATCTTTCCCCTTTTTACTGGAAAAGCCCCAAGCCTTTGTAAGCAGACATTTAACTGAAATGGTAGTTGGAAAACTGCATTTTAATCTGTTGAAGGAAATCAGCTCCTCACATTTTACTGACTTGCTTTGGACTCTATATGAAATTACACTGGTATGCCAAGAAATATTTGGATAGCAATATTTTATAGGGTATATGTACTTATTACATCAAGTATAGGAATCTGTCCTCAGGCTCAAATGCTTTGGGGGTCTTACCAGAAGGATTACAGAGGTTAAGAGGGTGTAGAACTAAAAGGGAACAACTTTTAAGCATGTTACCCCAAAGAGCTTGAAAAGAAGCCAGGTGCAGGAAAAGAGGAGGAAATGTGTAATTAAAGCAGTGCTGGATTCTTGATTCCATCTCGTCTCTCCCAGACTAAAACAGTTCCTATCCCCTTTGGTGTAACGAGGTCATCAGCTCTAGTGTAGCTCTTGCAGCTCCTGGTTTCCAACCCACATCCACTGGGGAGGAGCACGGGTGTTTTAGTAAAATTGTGCTTAGTTAAGTGTGTAAAAAGTGCATAGTAAATGTGCTTACTAAAAATGTTTAGAAAAACTCCGTTCCTCAGGGAGGGAGCATGAAGTTTTTTAAAAGAAAGAAGCAGCAGTTTCAGCAGTCTTGACAGATGGGACAAGTGCAGGGATTACTGGATGGAGAAGATCAGAGTGATGCTGATTGACAGGAAAGTTTGGAGCAGTGTCGTCAGTTTTCCTTATACATCAGGGTATCATTTTGCCTGTGCCCCAACAACCTAGCACCAAACCTTGACCTGTTGTTCCAGTAGTCCTCATGCTTTATTTTCACACAAATCTGTGCTCTCTGTTTCAGAATCACCTTTGTCTCTGCAAAGAAAGATGTCTTGCTATGACCTGTGCCCCACCACCAGCAGTGTTGCCTGCCCCCAGCCCATTGCTAACAGCTGTAATGAGCCGTGTGTCCGCCAGTGCCCCGACTCCACGGCTGTCATCCAGCCACCCCCCGTCGTGGTCACCTTCCCTGGCCCCATCCTCAGCTCCTTCCCCCAGCAAGCTGTGGTGGGCTCTTCTGGAGCACCCATCTTTGGGGGCAACATGGGGCTGGGGGACCTCTACAGCGCTGGGAGCCCCTACAGCTATGGGGGCTCTCTAGGATATGGGTCCCAGTATGGATATGGGAGTTCAGCCCTCTCCATGCTTGGCAGCGGGTACTGCAGCCCGTATACCTACCGCCGGTCCAGCCGGTTCCTCCGCAGCAGCTGTGGACCCTGTTAGAAGCAGCAGAAAATTCTCAGAAGAACCGCACATGAAGGTCCAAACGCAGAGCAATGAGGATGGGGGTTGAGTGTTCCTGCCTCCCTGCAATGGAGCTATTGCCACGTAGCATTTCTGATCTTTCTTCTATTTTTGTTTACCCTTCAGTTTCTATTGTTGCCTGTTCAGGCTTCCCCATTTTTTTAAACCATGTGTTCAAGAACTAGCCTGTTCCATACGGACATCACTCTGAATGACAAGTATCTTCAGCAGCAGCTGCACAACAGACAGAAGGAAGCCAGCTGAGGACAGCAATACCTCTGAGCAGAACACTTGTTGAACATTCTCTGACATAGTCTGGAAACAGATTTTTCACATACTGTGTTATCTCGCTTTGCAAACATAAGCATTTCTTGCTCATTAAAGTTTTGTTACATCACACAGCGGCCTTCTGGTTTCCCTTCCTCCCTTCATTCCCAGCTTGGCATGGGTGGTATCTTCCCACGGACAGGACCAAGCTGCTCACTAAGCACTAGGGCAGAACCTTTAAGCCCCTTTAGACTGAATTTACACAGTGTCACAAATGTTTCCATAATGGCCCTCCTGAATAGCAGCTTTCCACCCTTTGAAGATATGAAAAGTTAAAATAACATAGTATCTTAACTCCTGTTATTTAAACATGGTTTCAGTGGGGCTTTTCCATGGGCATCCAACCAGGGAGTTGTGGGTTTCCATGGTGAGCTCAGCATGACCACAAATGCCACCAAGGTGCTGCCCAGCAGAGTACTTTCCAAACATGAATTTACACCTATAAATGTACAGACATGAATGCCCAATCTACAGCACTGATATTGCTCACCAGTACTTAAACTTCAGACATCCCAAGCAGCTAAGTCTTCTTCTACCTTGCACCCATCAGCCTTTCTGCCCCAGTAAGAAAGAGGAACAATCCCTTTTCTCTCTAAGAAATAACTGTAGTACAGTCTCAGGAGCAGCAGAGACTTGGTCCTAAGCTTCTGGTAGTGCAACCAGTTCAAATTGCAGATGAGGCATGTTCAGTGCTGCGCCAACAAAGAATAAAGCCAATCCCTGCCCTCAAGTGCTTTTCGGAGTGAATAAACAAGACAAGCGAAGCATGAGCATCATTGCTCTTTTCCCCTTTTTTTTGCAGATAGGCATCTTTTACACAGAGATTAAAGGCCATGTTTTCCATGCTGATAAAAACATTAGTAAATATTTTCCCCAGGTGACAAAGGAATCACTTGGCAAAGTCCAGAACTGAATTCCTCTCTCAAATATCCCCATCTAACAATTGTCACACAGTCTCTTTTTCCAGTTTTCTATTCCACTGGTTAGATGAGGTTTGCTTTTTCACTTTTATTCTTATCTCCTTTAGGAAAAGAGGAAAATAACTGAAAACCATTTTAGCTGAAAGACTGTACATGGCATGGCCAGTAGTATACAGGACATGTGAAATTTAACAGATCATAGAATTATGGAATCATGGAATGGTTTGGTTTGGAAAGAAGTTTTAAAGACCAGCTAGTCCCACCCCCTGCCAGAGGCAGGGACATCTTTCACTAGAACAGGTTGCACAAAGCCCTGTCCAACCTGACCTTGAACACTTCCAAAACCCAGTGACCTCAGGATTCAAGACATGGTTTATTATAATTCAATTTCTAAGTAAAAGGGCAGAATGAGATAAAAAAAAAAAATATATATTCCTTTCCTCAGGTTTCTCTGATAGAGCATTTTATTCCAAACATTCTGAAACATTCAAGTTCGGATACTATAACTGCAAAACTGATAAAGGGTAGACTGCGAGTAGTCCCTTTGTTAATTCCTCCAGAATCAAACCCTGGAAGGAAGCTGGCACTCAGCAGGGCATATTTCTGGTTCTGTTATGTTGAGCCATTGCGCCTGCAGGCTATTTACTGGTGGTGTGTCTGAACCACATAAAAAACCATTAGGCCGTGGTAGTGACTAAATATTTAGGGAATCCACCTATTTAAATCAATCATGAAAGGCTTAACTCCCACAGATATCTGTCTTGAACTGTAATTTAGTGCGTGGGGAGGACATATACTTCAGGCTGTGTTTACAACACCTTTATGAATCAACTTCTGATTGCATCTCATTTACCAATAGCGTTGTACTGAGATATAAACACATGCTCAGAGCACATTTAGACAAGAGATAGGAGAGTGTAGTGGCCTCTATAGTTCAACATGAGACACTGTGATTTCATTTATTGTTGCTTCCTTGTTCTTGATAATTACTTGTTTCCCTGACAGGAGGAACTGGAGTTGCTGGTGTTAACTGTCAACAACCTGGACTTTCTGTGGCTGACCAGGAACTGCAGGAGACCTCACAGCTAGACCTAATCTAGTTGAAGATGTCTCTTCTCATTGCAGGGGGTTGAATTAGAAGACCTTTAAAGGTCCTTTCCAACCCAAACTGTTCTGTGTTTCTGTATTGTAGTGGCCAAAAAGCCATCAGAATCTCAGTACTGCTTCCAAATTATCACGGAGTCTAATTCTCTGGAGGTGTTCAAAACCCTCCTGGATGCATTCTTGTCCAACCTCTTCTGGGTGAACCTGCTTTGGCAGGGGGTTGGACTAGATGATCTCCAAAAGTCACTTCCAATCTTGACCATTCTGTGATCATGATAAACAGCAAACTCATGTTCCTCCCATCTCGTGTCTGCACGTGGCGTGACCTGAGACACATTGGGTCTGTCAGTGAAATTAGGTCTCTTCACTTTTACCATGTTCATCTGTGATTTCATTCACATGAAAGCAAAAACCCAGCTCAACTTGTTGGGCATTTGGGAAGTGACAGATTGCTGATCTGGAGCAGTATAGAGCAACGGAAGGCAGTGGAAGACCTGCCCTTTGGTGTTTCCTCTGGTCTATGGTCATAACATGCAAATTCAGGTTGGCAGATGACAATCAGCCATATAAATCTTGCAGTTCCTGCCCTCCAAAGGACAGTCTGTGCAGGTCACTTTACCAATAGAGGTGTTGCGGAGGGTTATGTCTTCAAGCACCATGCAAATTCAGCAGAGTCCGTTGACCAATGAATAAAAACTACAGAGATCTATTTGTCCAGGCTCTAACTTCTAGCTCCCCCACGTGTGCCAGCTTCATCCAGCTGCTGCTGACAACACCCCACCAAAGGATGACTGACTGCACCCTTTTGCTGCAGCAGGAGAAGCTGGCTGCTATTGCAGCTCCAGTGCAAGACGGCCAATTCTACTGTTCTGTGTGGGATGAAAACAAAAATCTTGAAAAGAGGACTTCTGTAGTGATGACCACCATAGCATCGTGTCTTGAGAATATCTGATCTGGTTGCTTTAGTGCTCTGCATACCTAGTCCTAGTGACTCCGGGAATAATCATGCAGCGCATTGGAGATGGAGGAAGCATGAAAACAAGACGAAGCCCTCAGACACATCCTGACAAGAAAGAGGTGTTGCCTGGCTACCTTGTTTCATTTCACCACATTTTACAAGAGAAGTCACACCTCCAAGTTATTAACTTTGAAGTTATTACCACATACTCGATCTTGTCCAAACAAATATCTGCAGCGTGAGATGGGGTTTTCCTGGAACGAGCCTGCTCAAGCAGAGGGAAGTTGTCAGGGCATTACTGGTATTCCCAGGAACAGCAGCTTTACACAGGGAAGAGCAGAAGTGCTGAGCAGTGTCTGATGTCTGGTCCATGATGGTTGGCATTGCAAGCTTAGGATGGGATGAATGCCTCTTAATAGCTGTGCTAATTGTATGCAAATTACATCAGTAGAAAAAACAGCTCTACAGGACATACTGGGCAGCCTCAACCATGCTGCTGTTGACCAGAGAAGTGCTGGACATGCCCAGTATCCACAGTCATCTTTGAGTAGCCTGAAATTTAAGTGTAAATTCCCAATATTATGTGGCCTGAATTATATGTGTTGTAATTCAGGGAAGAGTCAAGAATTATTCTTTTATTTATCTTAACTGGGTCTGCCAAGTATTTAGAGGTATTAACTGGAAAGTTCAAAGAACTCGTGGAATTTCAGCAAAGACTTGCTATCTGGTTAAAAATTCCTGTTGGTTATTCAAAGGAAAAGTCTACCCACAGATTGCTACATGCTATTTTTAAACAATGAAAAATATCACAAAACCAACGTATAGGGATATAATTAAATTGGAGCCTCAGGCAAGGAGTGAGACACAGGGAAGAGCTTCAAAGTCACTTGCCTGCTTAACTTTCTTTGCTAACATGTACCAAATACATGCTGTAACCACACCTGTCCTGGAGGAGATTTCAAACTTAGTTGTAAGGGTTACAAAACATGTTTATCCAGCATGAAATTACTTTTGTGCAGAAGGCAGTCATTATGTTCGCTCCTGCTTAAAGGACCTGGTCGCTTTCCAACTTTAGGAGTTGAAAGAAAGCAAACACTGGCATGTTTTACTACGGGGATTGATGCTCACCAAGAGTAGTACATAAACAGAAAATAGGGCACAAAAAAAAAAGACAAGAAAGTTCAGAATTTTGATGCACAATAATTTAATGAGGAAGTAAAAGACCTTCTTGAGAGTGAAAAACACAGGGAAAATATTGCCGAGGTCTCATTAGACGCTGTAAGTAAAGAATTGCTCCAGAGCTATGCATTCCACATACATTACGCTCTCTTTTTCATGCCATGGGAAGACTTAAACAATCTTATTCCACTTTCAACCACACAAAGATCCTTGATATAACTAATTCGAGGCCATTGTTGTCATGAGCCACTGGAAAGAACAGGCAAAAACCTAAATTAAACAGTTAACTTGAGAATTGCTTGTAAGTATGATTTTCAAAGACGCACAGTTCATGCTCCAGGAAAGGAGTAGCAGTAACAGGGTCGTGGAGGCACGTCTTCCTCCATGTTGGGTGATTGCTTCTCATTCACCACATATTTAACATGGTCTGCAGCTCCCAAACCCATAAGCACTGGATCCATAGGAAGAATATGATCTCCCATAATTGTACAAGCTCCGAGAGCCATAGGAGCCACTGGCACCCAGAGAGCTCATGGATCCACCAAAGCTCCCAATGGTGGATGGTGCTGAACTGCCCACAATGCTCTCCTGAGGGCAGGAGCTGAGAATGGGGCCTGGGAAGGTGATGACCACAGGTGGTGGGTGGATCACAGCTCTCGAATCCCCAAAGGATGTAACACAGGGCTGGTTCCAGGCATTGGCCATGGGCTGCGGGCAGGTCACCTCGCAGGGTGCAAGACAGCGGGAGCTGATTATCTGTCTGTAGGTTGACATCTTCTGGGAATGGAGATAAATCTGAAACACACAACACCGGGACAACACAAAGCTGAAAGCTCAGATACTAGTATAATGGAGATTGTGCTTGGAAGAGAAAGAATGGAAGATAGCGAGAAGACCAGAAGGAAGCTGAACAGTTCAGTTTTGTCTCAGCAGCCATGTCTCTTTTCTCATCTTCCCATGCCTCCTCCTCTCCTCCAGAACAACCTCAGTTTCTTTTGCCTCCTAATTATGGAGCCAATTTGATACATTAAAACATCATTGACAATCAAAGAAATTGTGCTTTTGAACTCAAGCTGTCCTCCTATCCCATTTCTCCTTTCCACCATTCCCTTTTGAATCTCACTTATTGTGACACTTGGCCATTTTTTTTATAAGTAACTGCAGAAAAGAAGAGAAACACTGGCTAGCACATCCTGTGCTGGTTCTGTGCTACCTGTGATCATCACAACTCCCTGAGACAAGTCATTGTTATTCCAGCTTTAAGGAAGAGGTAACTGAGGGTTAGAAGTGAATGCATCGCCCAGAGCTATTTGGTGAGGAGGAGAGGTGAAGAGGAGAGACAGCTAAAATCCAAGCCTGGCTGTTAATGGCAGTGTTACTCTCCAATCATTCAGATGCTCCAGTTGACACTAGGGCTCCCCTGCATGTTCTGTACAGAGATAAAAATTAGTAGCAGCCACATCCCTGAAGAGCTCATAAAGAGAGTTTGCTTGGCAGAATATCCCATGTTTGGATGGTAAGGCAGCGTCAGTGAGGTTTCCAGTATAACTGGGACGCCTGTGAACGTGGTCCCAGCAGAGCTGCTAAAGATGACCAAGGTGACAGCTGACTGGCAGAAGTAGGAACAGTGCAGAATTTTGTGAAGCCATTTTCTTTAATCATAAGATTACTTGATCACTCATAAAATTGACTTGTAGCTCTGCTAGATCTCTGTCCTGCCTTACTAAAACCGTACAATGAAAGGCTGGGAATAAAGAAAAAGAAGTGACCATAACAAATAATGCATGACAGACTTCAAATTAATTCAGATATAAGAAAAGAACAGATAAAAGCAAACAACAGGACAAAACATTGTTAACAGTGGCTTCCTAGTTCAGTCTGAGAGTCAGAGTTAACTTTTCTCGGTAGTCATAAGTCAAGGCAAGTAAAATAAGACAGATTCATTTCCTGGAGGAAACAGGAATTCACTAAAACTCCCTATAAATAAGTTTGCAAATCCCAAATTTTCAAGTACTCTGAAAACTCTTTTCCTGCCTTTCTACAGCCTGCCACTGAATGAGTAGGAAACAGCTTCATAATTTTCACACATTTCTAAGAATCACAGTTTTGCTTCAGTTAAAATCCTGTGTTGTTACAGCAACATTAATAGCAATAGCATCAGGCTCCCACTTACCCTTTCAGAGCAAAGAGCAAGTCAGGAGAAATAGTCAGAGCAGCCCAGAACTGGGAGCACTTTTATGCCTTTTCTTAGGCAATCAGGAGGGTATGAAACATTCTTCATGTATGACGTCCTAATGAATTATCAAACAAAAACTCACTCCACCTGTGACTGCCCCAGATAATGCAATTATTTCTCTCAGCCACAGTGATTACTATTGCATTCTTCTGATTACTCCAGCAGTGTAACTTTTTTTCCTTTATTGCTTTTTCCCATTTCTCTGATTGCCTCATGGAGGAAAGATTGCTCAGAAGTTTATCCATAAACACAATATGCTGACATACCCAAGATACTACCCCACTTTTCCAAGTCATGCCCCAGTAAGGGGGCATTGTGCAATTTATTCCATCATACCCACGCACTTTAATTCCTATGACTCTGATATGAGGCACATTCCACTCCATAGACACCTACCTCCCAAGTTATAAGTTTGGAGATGGGAAGTGTTTGTACCTGTCCTCCTGGACAAAAAAACAAATGTAAGGCACATGGCCTACTTCAAACTTTAAAAGAAACCTATAAACAGGGAGCTGCTGTTGTCCAGCCCTGGCACAGGGGACAGGAGCCTCAGACTATGAGATATTCATGTCCAGCTTTCATTCTCATAGACACCATGGCATCATCGCTGAAGATCTCAAGGCTCCTGAGTGATGGACGATTCATGGTTTGGGATGAAACAGGTCATGGAGTAAAGCTGTGCATCACCCTAGAGAAATCTTGGGCTGGAATCTTAATGTGCAGTTTCAGCTGATGCAGAAGATTGGCCTCATACTTCAGCAAATTTCATCCTTACATCCAGTACCCTGTCCTCAGTTATTCCTGATAAAACTATTATTTCAATAGAGTCTATTCATTTTGTGCATCTGAGTTGACACAATTTACAAATGCCTTTTTAACCTCAAGAAGATGAGTTCTTCCCCTTTCAAATCCATCCCCTTCCAGGGAATTTAAGGTTGAATGCCTGTTTTTTGAGGAACCTTGAGAATTCTGTTCCAAAATGTTAATTTTATTTCAGTTTGTCTGTTGGCATTTGGGAACTGTTTCCAATACTGCAGTGTAATGCTGTACAGGTGACCCATGCAAGAAGGTTGAGGAAACCTCTTTTCCGGGGCCACCTTGGGATTTCCCTCCATGCTGTTTCCTGTGGAGACGGCCTGAAAAGTTACTAATCATTTATGGTAGACAATTCACATAAACGAGAAACAGGAATAGGAACAAAGGGACGGAGATGTTGTGGGGAAACAACCCACCCCATCTGCTCCTCCTGCCCAAACCACACCTGGTTTCACTTTGCCTGGAAACAGGTGATGACAGTGATGACAGATACCTGCAGATACCTACAGATGAATCACATCAGTCTTGGAGATGCATCCTTCGTCTAACCATCTAACCGTCCTGCCTTCTTGAGAGAGCAACGGGAGCAACATACTACTATAAATCCTGCTGACACCCCAAACTGCTTCTTTTGACTCATGATGTTTCGGGTTACAGCCCTGTGCTTTGCTTTTATCATTTTACAGACCCACAAAGTGGTATCCAGATGCCATCTTGATGTTTTTGCCCATACAATGGGATTTTCCTGTACTTTACCGACTTAAACCATTCGCAGCCGTTTTTCCCAGTGCAAATATGGTAGAGTGAAATATTCTGAGACAAATAGCTCTATGACAAGCAAAGTTAGTGTGACATATGGATCCATTGTGCATGAACAATCATCAAACCCATTTACTAAATTAGTATAAAATATTTTTATCTCTATCAAGTACATAATTTTATTCTAACACCATCAAAAAAAGACATTCAAATGCATCTACAAAAGCTTATGTAAATTGATTTCAGATTACATGACTAAAAACTCTTCCTGAGTAGCTTGGTTGAGCATCACAAAGGGACATCCTTCATTTCAGTTCGTAATTGAAATCCAAACTCTGCTCAGGACACCCAGGTATTTCTGTGCAGTTCTCTCAAGCCTGTGGTGGACGGCTTTGAAGTCACCCATCCAAGAGTGCATCTCATATGACGTGGGTGGAATTTGTCTCGTCTGGCAACACAGAACACCCAAGTTGTACTGGTGCATCTACTACACCCTAGGACGAGCCAAATGACAGAACCCAAGCAGATGTGCCATATGAGAGAAGGAGAATGCAATGAAAAAAGAGTAACTGACAACAAGGTGGGGTTGAGTAGCACTTTCTGTTTGAAGAACAGTATTTCAAAGTTCTTAAAAATAGTATTTATGCTTTGGTACGATATACTTCGATCCAAAAAGCATGGTTGCTGTTGCTGTTGACACAGTAAACTCTGTTGCTGGAATGGCTTCAAAACCTTGCTGGGACCGTAAAATGTGTTCATTGGGCTCGCACACGACTCAGCACTGCGCTCTTGTGGCTTCTCTGAGAGTGTGACTCAAGCCAAGTAAACCAGTTATCTCAGACACCTCCAGACGAGGTGAATTCATGTCTCTGAGCAGAATTGTTGGCATACCTTCAACTTGTATGAAAATTGTGGTGCCACTTCCAGATCAGAATTACTCATGCATATCTGGGACCTCCCAAGACAGCATTGCTGCCACAATGAAAGTGTCCTTTTGCAGGGGTGTCGGTTTTATTTCTGAGATGACACTAAACCATCCCCAGTTTGGGAGCAGAGAGATTCTCCAGTTTCCAGCAGTTCCTTTCTTGGAGGCTTTGATTTCTTAAAAATCTTCCTTAAATATTAGAGCTGCTTGTATAATTGTGATGATAGGATTGTGTGACAACAGGCTTTTCTATCTGGTATAAGTAGAATAAAACCCACCAGCCTAATCAGTCACAGGATGTCACCTTCATGCATTCACCTACTAAAATACTTCCAGACTATATTCCCCTGCATACAAAAGACTTTTTTTTACTGTTTTTTTTTTTCTTTTCTTAAAAACCCAGTGTGCAAGGTTCACCCAGCTCCCTGTGCACAGTGACAATGTGGATATAAAGTGAGGACAAAAGTCAACTGGATATATTTGTTTGAATATAAAAATATATCTATGCTAAATATTGGCATATAGTAACCCTAATAACAACAATCTGCATACCTATTCTTCGACTGAGTCCTGAAGTGCACATACTTCCCAGTGAAAAAACATTTTATGATGGCTTTAAACCTGTAAGATGCTGATTCTGGTTCTAGGTGATGGGAAGGAGGAACTGTGCATTGCAGAGAACATATCCTGGCCCTATCCACTTGGATACATTTTAATCATCAACTAATCAAACAATGTAAGGGAGAGGGGTGTGTGAATAAAACAAAAAGAGAATATTAGGATGCAGCATGATTTTTATTAGAAACAAGAAATGACATTTACACCAATAACAAAGAAAAAAAAAAAATTGAAGGCAAGTTTCCAGTTTCTCAGACCTGATTACAAGCAATTTGTTAACATGGAATGAATGTTTCATTCAAAGTGCATTTTCTTCCCTGTGTCCAATCTAATATTGCCAACCAAGTTCTGCTTTGCAGCATGCAGGAAGGCTTTGTTCAACACAAAATCCTAATGCACAGGAGAGCAAAGCAAGTTCTCTGATATAAACTTTATTACATTATCAGGGTTGAGGATTAAAAACGGAAAACCAGTAGATGTGTTCACAGAGGCTGAAGCACAAAATGACCAAATTTCTCACCCATACTGTCAGAATGGAAAAAGCACTTTTTGAGAAACCAGTGCAGTTTTACAGCAAGAACATCACAAGCAAAAAAAAAAGAAGCGTAAGAAGAACAAATAGAAGGTTTCCCACGGGTGTTGAGCAGCGCCCATAGGTCCCAATGCATTAGATGACAGTCGTGTATGCCCAAGGCTTTGCAGAGCTCCTCAGCTTGGCTGCACGTCCACATCTTGCTGTCAGTTCCAACGCTGTTTCTCCTGCCGTCCACAACTTCTGCC
>JAOQGH010000111.1:0-19081 GCA_025769975.1 Gallinago jamesoni
TGGCCTCACCAGTGCAGAGCAGAGGGGGAGAATGGCCTCCCTCGACCTGCTGGCAACACTTGTCCCTCTGCAGCCCAGGATCCCATTGGCCTCTTGGCAACGAGGGCACATTGCTGGTGCATGGAGAGCCTGCCATCTACCAGAACTCCCAGACCCTTCTCCTCAGTAGTGCTTCCCAGAAGATGCTGTAAGTGTAAGCAAAAGAGTCAAATTAATCACTTCTGTGACAGGCCAAGTAGATCCAAAAGCAGTGGATCCTGGCCAAATGACTTTTGAAATACCCTGGGGTTTATGAGATTTTTGCATGTGTCTAGTGATGTGCTCCTAGCCCGGTGACTTAGGTGGGTGAACTCAGCTCCTTAAAATCAAATACCCAATCTCATTATTAGCAGCATGGACCCTCCTGGAGTCTACCGAAACCTGAAAGTAAGATGCGGTTATTTAGGCTGGCCTAAAATAAGGGGTATGTACAAATAATGCCTACAGGAAAGGTCAGTAAAGGTAGGGCTTTTGGTGTCACTTACCTCATGTTTAAGAGTCTTTATTCCTGCCAAGGTGAAGCCTTAGCAGTTAGTTCCAAATTTGATGTGGCACTTTAGTGGCTTAAGGACCCAAGGGAGTCACTGTTTGAAAATGGCAGGTGGAGAGATGTTCCAGAGGGGGTGGAACACAGAGGCAGCAAGCTGAGGAGGCAGGAGTCTCTCTGTGGAGCAGATGACTTACCTTACTGCCTCCAACTGCAATGGAAGGCTTTCAGGTTTCAGACCAAAGAGAGAAATGAAAGGGAACAGGGAGAGATAGAGTCATTACCTTTGAATACGTTGCACCGGGCCTTTTATTTTATTGTTGATGGGAACCGTGCTCTGTCAAACCAGTAACTCAGCATGCAGATTAGAAGTTTTCAGAGCACTGTACATAGACTTCTTCCATTCTAACTTCAAGGATACATAAATTATAAAAATGCACCCTATAAAATGCTACTTAAGACTGGGTTAGCATTTCCAGTTGCAGCTTTAGTTATAAAAACTTCATCCCAACCATAGAAGAGCATTGCTCTGATTTTTGTTTAGGAGAAAATGGTACATGATACTTAAACCAAAAGAGATAAAGTTCTTCAGTTCAAGTAATACCAAAAAAAAAGCATCTTCAGCTCAGCCGACCCAGGCCTCTAAAATATTTTTTCACTTAAAATGAGACGTCTGCTATGGGCTACTATCAGTATTACAGAAGAAACAAACCAAAGAGTCAGGTATGCATTAGACAACTAGTGATTCTACTGGAGGACAATTTCAGTCAAGTTTCTCTGTATTTCTTATAACGGAAAAAAATTAAATGTGTAACAGCTTCTTAGACTTGAAGGTGTCTTGTCGTAAGTCCAAAAGTGTTAAGGTTCCTGTTTCCTAACGTTATTGGGTCTGTCTCTTTCGGTTCTCAAAGAAGTAAGTGATAGTTGAGGTGCTGATGAGTTCCCAGGATCCAGCACTTGGTAGAGTATAACCATTTCAACCCCGTCACTAGTATTTTATTTTTTTTAATTTTACTTTTGGCAGACATGCAAAATAGGTTTCTACCTTCTGAGGCAGAAAAGGTCTCTCAGTAGTCAATACACAGCATCTATTTCAGGGTTAGCCAATACCTGATGCAGATACCAGGGAGAACCTCCCCTTTGCCTTTATGAGAGCCTGGATCAAACCTCAGATTACTCAATAATGTAGACACTCAAGAGCAAACAAGGCTTTCTCAAAACCAGTTTTGGATGTGGTAGTTTCAGAAGCCCTTGTTACTGGTCTCTCCTTGCTCCAACTGAATTCTAATTCTGCTGAGAGCCAATGGGAAATAACAAATGTAAGACAGAAAGCAAGTATATCTTGACAAGAGTCAAGATGAGACTTTGAGAACACAGGTTTTCCAGCAGAAAAAGCACAGTGTGTCTTCATGGAGATAAAGAAATGCTCAGAAACCAAAAGTAGAGTAATGATAAAGAAGCACTGTAATAAAAAGGTTCCTATTCCTTACACAGAGCCTTTGATAGCACCTGCAACCGGAAAATCAGCAACATGCTCCATAAGCTCAGGTCTTAATTCCCAGAGTAACTTCAAACCGCTGGAAAGAAACACGATAAGCCATACAAATGCTCCTGCAAGTAAAACATCCCAAGATGAGTTTAGTACCAGTGGGTTTGAAGAGGCAAAATGAAATTTAATGGAAGTTTAAACTTACATTTGATACCCTGAAGCATGAGAGGGAGGTACGAACAGTGCACACAGCTGAAGGGTAGTTACAGGTATTGCTTGGGTGAAACAGGAGTTCCAGTTGTATGTCTTTGGGTAATTCCCCTGAAGCATCAAAGGATTTTCTAACATGTGGAGCCAGTTATTTTTTTAACCCCAAATTCCGGTCCTGCTTTCCTGCAGATAGTAGCATTGGCCTCTAAGATGTTGTAGTTCAGCTCCATCTTCTCAAATAAGTAGCCTTGCAGTATTGGCTACTATTATCGTGGTAATTCAGTCTTTCTGTCCCAGAGGAGTTTTTCTCCTCTTCACCCCTCTGCTCTGCCTGGGACAGGCACCTACATGCTATCAGAAGTGATTTCTGCCCTGGAAAAAGCTTACAGTAGAAAAAAAGTGAGAAATAAACAGGAGGGATGGGTAGGCAAATAAAGCACAGAGTTTAAATTACTTTGCTGATGTGAAGCAGGTCTGATTGCCATGAGCTAAGCCTGTAGCACAGGCCTGCAAGACCATAACCAGGAGCCCAGTTTTCCTCTGCTACTGAAAGGCCCAATCCTGCCTTTCTATGTGAAATTCTCTAGACTTGGTTGGGTGAAGAATTATAGGAGCAGAGCATTATAGTTATTTAGACACTGTGAGTCTAAATATTTGCTGCCACGTACTGCAGAGAGTGCTAGGTCATTAAGAGAGCACTGCTCGTGACCCATCATGACTCTAGTTCCCTGAAAACAATTGGTAGATTTCTGCCTGTGTTGGAGTTCGGATTGTTCCTTTTGCGTGCTTTTTTAATCACAAAAATCAAAAAGACCTTATTTTCCAAGGAGAATGATAAACTAAATTATATATATAAGGGAAGCAAGCATCTCCTAGAGCCATGTGTTCTTGAGCCATGCATGTCTGGTGCTAATAAGACTGCATTTGCAAAACGATACTGTGACCATCAGGCAATAACAAACTAATCTGTGCCTATGGATAGACAGCGTTCCCTTGTTTGGTTCTCTGAGAAGTACTTGCCTTTGGGTTTTACTCCAGTATAGTTAAATTCCGTCTGCTTCTGGCAGAAGCAGAGTTAAGTGAAAGTTATCCCCAGGAACGCACCATAAGGGCCAGGGGCAGGGTATTCAAGTCAGTACGGAGGATGTTGTGTACTCTACCGTACCCATATCAAATAGAGATACTTCTTCTGTCATACAATGACAGAATGTATCCAGGATATTCCCACTGATAGCCAAGGCAATATTTGAAATCAGTTCTGTACAATTTAGCATTTTAGTAATACAGATTCCATATCTGAAGGGAAGGGTTTCTGGTGAGATCTTAACACGGCAATATTCGGAGACCTGTTCTTGATTCCAGTACTACTGGCAATGGGAAATAGGGTCTTAATTGATGTTTTGCCTCTTGATGCCTGATCAGCAGGCTCAGGAGATCTGTTGACTCCCAGTTTATTTTGTGGAGAATGCTCCACTGCAGTGGAGTAAGAAAATGAGCGGGGATGCTACCAGACCTTTCACTTCTTTTGCAGGCAAGAATGATAAAGAAATCCAAATTCTATACTAATCTAAGACATTTTTGAAATGCCTGTCAACTACTGCTGCGGAGCATAGGTACTCTTGAATTAAAAACAAACAGAAATGTCTTTCTTGAGATCAGCTACCCAGATGGAAAGTAATGTCTTTGTAACCATGCTAGGAAACCTACAGCCATTAAGAGGATGGTGCAACAAGCTCTGTGTTTGTATTTTAAACAGAATATCACCACACCCCTGCATCTCATTCATCAGATAAGCTACGAGACTAAACTTAAACAGCAACAGGGGAAAAAGATCAGCCTTTGTATAACATCTGCATTTAAAAGGGGCTTGGACTCTGAATACACTTGAGAAAATTCCAAGTCTCTCTTGGATAAACAGAAGCAAGAGATGTGCAGCATTGGCACTGTTCGTTGTTCAGCCATCCTGCAGGAGAAATAGGTTTCTCATGATAAGAAAAAAAATATTCAAATTGTGTCTAACATACATAGAGAATAGCTGAATGCTCCCCAGTGAATCCTTTTCAATTCTGTGCCATATGGTTCTAGTTCTCTCTTGAGACTCATTTCAACATGATACAGTAAAAGTCCATTCTGATCCATTTTTGTTGGAATTCAAGGCAGAGCTGTCTCCATGAGAAAGAAGGAAAATACTGCACTAGTCGTGAGCTATGTTGCCGTAAGTAGGGACAGGTCAGACGTCTGTGTGTACTGCTAACAGAATTGGAAGCAGTTACTCCTAAATGTACTAACATCCTACTTAAATGATACAATGAGCCAGAATCTCAAAGTTATTCCTGTGCTTTTTGTGTGGAAGGTCATTAAGACTTGCACCTCAGGTAGGCAGATATCTAACAATTAAGACTGATTTTTCCAAAAGCAAATAATCTTTCATCACAGCAAAACTGCCAATTCCACTTTTGGCCCAACCGATCTTGTTCCCTATATTTCTTAGTGGCATCTGACTGAGCATATTGAACTGTGTGATTCCCAGCTGCTACCTGTAAGAAAAGCTCTAAAAAGCATTGATAAAGTTTCGTTCTTACAAAACCAAAAGTCTTTGGCTAAAAACTGCATCTTGTGCATTCTTCATGCTCCCCTACCTTTCATACAGATTCCTGGATTCCGCCGTGTTTGGGGGTTCAGAGATAAAACTTACAATTTTTCATTTCTATGAATATGTTCATTTTTATGAGTGTGTTAATGTATTCTGGTTTTGTGAACAAATACAGTTATCTCACTGGTCAGATTCACGTTTTGTTCATATGAAACCAAAGTGTGTTCCTGTTTACATGAGTATAAATCCAGGAAACTTTGTCCCGTGGCAGAAAATGTCACCTTAATACGAGGTAAAACTGACATGGGATTTGGGGGCTCAGTTACTCAGCAGTGCCACTGATGATGTGTATTACAGATGAGAAGTGGTTTGGCATGGAAGAATGAGCAAAACAACCTAACCTCGCATGAGAGCAAACTAAAACAATTGGCATCATGGCGTAAACTACTTCTGTTCTCTCATCTGTACACTTTTTATCCATTTTTGTGGCTCAGGGCAGCTATGATGACAACTGGAAATGGTCAAGTAGAAGAAATTTTACAGCTGGTCAGTTCTGGGCTCTCCACAGGGCTCTTCTTAAAAGACCCACTTTGTTCTAGGGAACGTGGGTCAATTCTAACATGGGTGCAGTTACATGTTCTGCTCTATCTTTCTTTTGCAGGCCTTGAAGCCATCCAACCACGCTACCATCCAGAGCATAGTGAGAGCTGTTGGCGTCGTCCCGGGCATTCCTGAACCTTGCTGCGTTCCTGACAAAATGTCTTCTCTTAGTATCTTATTCTTCGACGAAAATAAAAACGTGGTTCTTAAGGTGTACCCCAACATGACAGTAGAATCCTGTGCGTGCAGATAACATCTAGGGAGACACTTCTGAAATGCTGACATGATCACTTGCTATTTGGGGGGAGCTAGGGAGGGTGTTTCATCATACCTACTTTTTGTTTGCACTGCCAATGCATTTCTTTTGGACAAAAAAGAAAAAAAATGTAAACAAATCCAAACAAAGAGGATGGAAATGGAATGGATTCTGAATAGCAGTTCCAAGGAAAGAGAACGTGAACTTCAGTTGTCTCTGAATTTGACCAAGACATGAGTCTTGGCAGCAGGGACTGACTGTTTCTGTTGAAATCAAGAGATGAAAGAGGAGTTTGTAGCAGACTCTTCAAGTTTTTTGAGACTGCCAGAAGAACACACTGATCTATTTTTGTACAAGATTTTGGAAGCAGCAGTAGCTGTTAATTTCTGTCTCCGTTCTTATGGCGACTGATGGGGAGAAAGCTTAGAAATACACGATTATTCACTTAAAAGCTAGGCTTTTTCCCTTAGGTTACGTTGAATAGTGCAGCAAGGAAGAAAAACAAATCTGACATCCTAAGAGCCTTAGATAATCCAATTTAGACATATATCTCCTTGGTATCACATGGCACGAAGTGCATGTACGTATTCATTTTCATTGACATATTCTTTGTAACTCAGCTTTGTAGATGTCCATGCTCTCAGTCGGAAGAACACAAAACACAGTACTGCTGCGTGCGTAATTGTGGTATCTCAAAAGCAAAGACTTTCCTTTCATAACACTGTGGAAACTCAGCAGCCCAAGGGTGTGAAAGGATCACACTCAGTGAAGCGGCTGGGTGACTTGTTCACAACACATATTTTAGAACATAGTTGCAGATAATCTGTGAGTGAATCATGGTAGTTGATTCTTGATGTGAAATTACTTGGTGCATAATTCTTATCTGTAGGCTGTCACTACAATCATTTGATCAAAACTGCCTCTGCTTGGTGAGTTTTGATTGTTACATTAATCAGATCATAGATTGTCTTTTTATCTTATCAGAGTTCACTTCTACTCTGAAAATCAAATTTTTTGTACTTTTGCTGTCAATTTAAGATTTCTTAATAGCAGATTTTGCACAATAAAAACACAAAATGTTCTTTCAATGACTTTATCCATCAAAAAATTCATTTTAGAAACTACAAACAGGAGAGAAAACATCTAATGAATCTCAGGCACAGCTGCAAAAGGTCTGTTCTGCTGTGGTGTGAATGCTCCCAGGAGTGAGCGGTGTCTGGCACAAGCAGTGCCAGGAACAGGGCTTTTCAGAGAGAAATGCAGAGGCCAGATGCGCCCTGGCCCACCCCTTGGATGGCAGCAGGGGTACCACATCACGATAGGGTATTGGCAGCCAACCTCCCCAAATTTGCACTCCAGAACAGAAGCACTAATTAAACATCAGTGTTTCCCACCACAGCAGTCTGTGGCAGTCATGCTCCAAGTCACTCTCTGGGACTGGAGCCAAGATCAAGGCTACAGGTGATGCTTCCTCGTGCTGTGATGAGACAGCCTGAACGTCACCTTAAAAGCATCACCCGAGAACAAGCATGAATACGTTACACTTGTTTTTTTCTGGGGTACAGCCAGACTCTGTCATGAACAGTACTGTATAGAATAGGTACGATCTTTCAAGCAAAATGTGATCTGCCTCTATGCTGAGAGCATTCTCTTCAGTTAACCATATGGAAGTGGGATGTTTTATGCTCACGCCTTATTTTGCATTAGTATCTGTAAATGAAGCTTTCAATGTAAAGCCATGTCTCGCATCAGTAATGTATTAATCACACAGGCAATGCTTTCTGTATATAACTTTGTATTAGCAGGGACCTCAAAATAATTTCCAGCTTGCATTATTAATCAAGATTTTAATCTCAGTTCAGCACGGGGAGCTTTTCCCACCTATTCTGTTTTTGGAAATACTATTAATTGATAAATGGCTCTGCTTCCTATCTAATTATGGAGTACCTGATGCCCACATATTATTTTTATGGCTGTCTCAGAAGGTGGGCAGAAGAGAATATCTCGAGCTACACAAGCTCTCTTCAGAGCAGCTCTGTTGGCAGCAAAGGCCCCAGAGAGGAGCAGACCATGAGGAGGCCACTGCAGAAAACTTCAAAATCCCATTCTTGGAGGCTGCAGAGGCAATCTCATGGTAAGTCTGCAAAATAAAATGTGCCTACCCTGCAGTGCAGCACCTTGAACCAGCAGAATTGCCTGCTGGAACCACCAATGCTGTTCCCCTGAGCGGGATCACTAGGCAGCCTCTTTTTTTTTTCCTGTTTTCTGGGAATTTGCAGGGAGCAGAGTGGCTTTGCCGAGGCTTCAAGCAGTCCAGGGATTTCCAGTCCCTGTGCCCTGCCGCAGGGCTGGCCAAAATCTTTGTGCCCTCATCACTGAGGGCAAGCTCAGCAGTTCACAGGAGATGGAGGATTTGTTTAGCATCCCATTTCTCCTTGTGAAAACAGCTTTTTTGAATGATTCCTGTTGAAAGGTTAATCTTTGTACAGACTATGTCAAGTTTAAAAAAAATAAAATTACCCCCACAAAAAGAAAAGTTATTTTATATATGGAAAGCAACTTCTAGGTTTGCTTTTAATTTATTTTATATCTGTGGCCATCTTGTCTGTTTAACGTGTTCCTCTTTATTGCAGCACTCTCTAAACAATACAATTGTCTCTGTCCTTGCAAAGATGAAACACGAGGACCAAGGTCAATTTCACAAGACAGGTGATGGCCGCACTGTGAAGGGCATGTTTCACTACTGATGTATAAGCTTGCCTGATTTGTACTTTTTTTCCCTTCAATAATGGGAAAGTTTCGCTAGAAACTCTGGGGAAGAAATAAAATAAAATCACTTTTTACACAAAAATGCATTTTTTCTATGTGGTGTTCAGGTTTTTCCAAGAACATGAAAATTTTCACTGCTTACCATGTTCAGCACTCTGGCAATGTGTCTGTCTCAGGTGCTCATTTGCAAAGGCCATTCAAACAGATACTGTCTCTATAGAGTGAAGCACAGAGCGGTTGGGGAGTGGGTGCTTTGGATGCAGTTAAAGTGTCTATTACACTTTAAAGTGTCTGTGTCTATTACACGCAGTCTGGTTTAGTCAAGAGAATGTATAGACTGGGCTGAATCTGCTTCCATTTCTGGAAATCATCAGTCCTGTGCATTCAGCCTGGA
The DNA here is from genome assembly GCA_025769975.1 of Gallinago jamesoni. NCBI lineage: Eukaryota > Metazoa > Chordata > Aves > Charadriiformes > Scolopacidae > Gallinago > Gallinago jamesoni. The sequence goes on from JAOQGH010000111.1 coordinate 8,838, forward strand.
AATAAAATGAGCCAAAGCACCCGGGACCTGCAGAAATGGGAAAAATATTTTATAAAAGGTTCAGTGGGGAAAATCATAGTGTGTCTGTGGGGTGTCCAGGCAAGAGGCTCGGCTGCCAGAACGTGTCTCAGTCCCAGGGCAGCCTCTGCTGTCTCGGTCCCGGCGGAGTCACGCGGACAGGGCAAGGGATCTTTCATAGTTCAGTTAAAAATTACGTAACCACTTATAAACAGAACGGAAAAACACTCTCTAAATCAAGGAATATGTTGTCCGCACTTGTCATCTGACATGTCCCGGGCACGGCGGCCCCGGCCAGCAGGGGCCGCTGGCGCTCCACGGCTGTGCGCGGGGACGGGCTCGCGCGGCGCGGGATGGGGCGGAACTTCCGGCCGCAATTGAAGGGGCCTCTTCGAGCCCAGGTCACTTCCGGCGTGGCGACTATGGCGGTGGTCCGTGAGGAGATCGGGTGGGCTTGTGGACCCTCGGCGGCCTTGTCTTGGCCGGCGCCGCGGCTGGTGGAGCCTGCTCGGGCCTGGGCTGGGAGAGCTGAGGCGGCGGGATGCTGCCTTGGGTGCCGCCGTCCTTTCAGCGGTGATGGCGGCGGCCGCCAGGCCTCGCCGTGCCTGAGCCTTGTCTGTGACAGCCTCTTGGGAGAACAGCGTGGCCGGAGACTGTCTACAGGAGAGCCGGGCGTGACGGACGGCAGCCGCGATACGGGTTTGTCCTTTCGTTCGCTCAGAGAGCAGCGGCGGGAGGGCGTGGCTTTGTGCCTGGGCAGGGATCGGAGAGCCGACGGGTTTCGGCCGGGAGGAGTTTGAGCGGCGGGAGGCGCTTCTTCGGGGTCCCGATGAAGACCCGGTGTTTCTGCCATCCGGCTGTCGTAGGCAGCTCTGTGGCAGAGCGGTGTGGCACACACAATGAACCGGGTAACCTCAGGGCGGCTGCCAGTGGTATGTGGTCCTATCAGAGAAGCCCTGAGAAGGTCTTCTGGAGAAGGAATCGTTCACTTGCCTATACAGTTGGCAAATCCAGGTCTCTCCCTGATATCTTCTAGTGTATGGTGCTTCAGGCCCCTCGAAAACTTTTTGGCCAGGTACATTTTGTGTGGAGAGATGGCAGGTCTGTAATCTGAAAGGTCTTGGGGTGGGAGGAGGTATGTTTTGCCTTAAAAACTGTCAGCCCATTATGTCTCATAACACATTATCATGTGTTGTGTCTTGTGACTGTGATGAATGGCTGGGTCCAGCATTTTCCGGTAGGTAATTTCTGAAAGTGCATATGTATAGGTATGGGGAGGTTTGTGCAGAGCTACAGAGCCCCTTGTGCTTTTATGTTAACGTGTATCTCTTCTAGGCCTTTTGTGTTCTAGCTCTAGGCAATCCTGCTTCAGCAGGGGAGTTGGACTAGATGATCTCTAGGGTCCCTTCCAACTCTAATAAATCAGTGAAGTGAAATTCAGTGAAAGCCTTTTTTTGTAGTGTGTAGCTGTGAAATAAGTGCTTTAGCACCTAATGTGTTAGACCTGTACTGTGAATTCTTCCTAGGTCATAGGACTGTTTCTGCTTGTCCATGTAATTCTAGACAGATATTTTCTGCTTTCTGTGAAGCCTATCAGCTTGAACAAAACAGGGCAGGAGAGCAATGAAGGAAGAGGTGATCCAGCTGCTGCAGCTCTTTGGAAACAAGTGTGTTCCTGATTTTCATGGTTCCAGAGTGTGTGCTGGGGTCAACGGTGGTGTGTAATTCTCGAAGGTTTATAGGAATATAGTTTCTCTTTGAGCAGTACCTCTTAGTGCTTTGTGTGCTATGTTGCATAGGCTGCCCTCAGAAGAAGCTATTTAGCTCAGTTTCTCTTTATCAGGGTTTGTTACATGATATCGCGCTCTCCCTTCCTACTAAAAATCTGTGAAGGTTTTCCCTCAGGAGGAGCTGTGCTTCTTCAAACCCCACGAGTTGTGTTTCAGGGGGGACTGGGACCAGGGTGTTGTCATCAAGGCAAGAGGAGAGGAGGCAGAGGAGGGGGTCTGTGAGAACAGCACTGTGGCTGAAGCAGGGAGCCCAGAAAGGGCTGCTTTGCCTGTGGGAGTTACAGGGATGAGGAAAGAGGGGTACATGCAGAGAAGGACCCTCTCTGCAGACAAGGAGTTGAGGCAGCCTAGTCCCTTAGAGCGCTGAGTGGTTTCTTGGCCCCAGGGATGCAGATGGAGGTTCAGGAGCTGGCAGAGTTCCTCCACTGCTGGGACAGAGGCAGAGCAGAGTGTGTCTCCCCAGGCCTGTGTCTTGGCGCCAAGTTGGTGGGACCTTTGTGCCTGAAAGGACTAGCTTTCTGGGTCCCAGGCCAGCTCCCCTCTGGGAGCAGGCAGGGCGGGAAGCCTCCAGCCAGGGCAAGACTTAGCCGAGCATGAAGTGGAGGCCTGGCTCCCTCCCACTGAAAGTGCACAGGCTCAAAGGCGGCTGGCTGCAATGCACGTTTGTACCAGTAGTCATCTAAGTGACACTGACAAAACCTTTCTTTGGTTTTTACAGACCTGAACCATGTGAAGACCCTATAGTTAGACGATTTGTTTCCTGAACTGCCTGTCTGATCTGTGTGGAACTTCACCCAATTGGTGTAAATGTTGTGACTTTGTTGCCAGGGAGCTGTTAACTGCCTCGGTGCTCATTAGCTGCTTGCGATTTGCTCTTGAGTGAATGACTCTGAAGAGAGGCTTGTGGCCAAGAGGAGAATGAAAGTGTGGCACTGGCCTGTCCACCATGTTGAAGACACAGTGTGGATGTGCTGGAATTCCCCGCAGAGCTCAGACTGGAGCAAGAACCTGATAGCCAGTGCAACCCCAGAGAAAAGCTGCTTTTTCAAGCAGTTGCGACACCCATGTATGCCATGTCCAGGGCTTGACACAGGAAGGTGTCTGCTGTATCTCAGGTAGTTACTGTAACTATGTGACTATAATAGTGCTAATGACTTGGATACCTGGAGCAGTTTTCATGTGAACAGTTAAAAGTGCTGAAGGCACTGCTGGCTCGGATGTCTCTGATCCAGGTAATTCTGTTCCAGGAGCTAAATGCCTTCATTCAGTTGAGCAGCCACTGCTCTCCACTGTGCATGCTATTTCCAACACCCGTTCTGCGGTGGCTGCAGTTAACTGCTATGCGAGGGCTGAGGAAAGGAGCAGAAGGGTGTTTTGAGATGGTGACTGGGGTGAGGGAGTTGGTTGGTTGGACAGGCATCTGGCTAGAGAGGTGAGGGATAATAACAAGGAAGAGGCAAAAGGAGATCCTGTGTAAGGAAGGAATACCATGAGGCTTCTGGAGGTGAATGAAGGCAGCAGTGCCCACAGAACAGGCTGGAAGACCTGCCTGGCTCCACTGCATGGTTTGCAGCATGTGAATTGCCAGGCCAGCTGCAGGGAAGCTGCCCAACACGAGAGGTTACTTGGCTCTTCACGTCTGTGTCTGGTACCAGGCATAGGAGTTACTGCAGACTTGGGGATCTATAAGCGTATCATAACCAGAAGGATCAGAGCATAGCTGTGCTGTGTGCACCTGCTGAGAGATAGTGAGGAGTAAGGAGGGAAGGCAGTGCCCAGCTGGTGGCATCTGCACTGGCTGTTTGCAAGGCAGGACCTGCACAGCCCTTGGGTTGATCACGTGGTGCCAGGGGGAGAGGAGAGAGGTAGTGGCCTTCTAGGAACAAGGGCATGATGGCAGAAATTGTGCCTTGCAGGTGAGTATAATGAAAATAGGCATTTAAGGCCTTTGCCTAACCCTTGGCAATCTGAGGTTTCCCTTGTGCCCTTAGGCAGGGGTTGTACTTTCCATGTAATACAGTCCCTCCTCTGTCTGTCTACATCATACCTTTTGTTCTGCCCATTTTTTAAAAGGCTCTCCTTGTCTTTCCCCTCTCTCCTGCTGTTGGCCTAATGTGTCACTGCCTCTGCTGATGGAAGGGGGATAGAGGAAGGATTGTCAATAGAGTTGTTAAAAGCTTTTCTATTGTGAATTTGAGTCTAGATCTAAGTGTTCTTGTCCAATTCTTTTCTGAGATGGAATAAGAACCTACTATTGCATACTGCTAGTACTACTACAGGGGAAATGAAGACTTTTTTCTTTTACTTAACAGATGGGGGAGGGAAAGGGGAAGTAAGAGACAAAAAGCTACCAGGAACACAAGCGAGCTTGTGATATTCTTGATGTATTCAGGAACATCAGGCCCTTGAAATCAGTTTAAGTATTTTTTCGGGGGAATCCCAATCCAACCTTGCAGACCTAAGTCCTTAGGCTTTACATCGCACTTGGAGTCTGTGAACCTTTGAAATGCGGAAGTCAGGAGTCTGCTTTTTTGCTGGCATTGATTATGGCAATCCTAGAGAACCTAAAAGCTTGAGTGCTGCTTGATTTGATTTGGGGTGGGTGGGTATGGTTCCCCCCTTCGCCCCCACCTCCTGCTGCATTGGTGTGATGATGACATCATAGAGAGGAGAAGATGGTTTATTCCTCTTTCCGCCATCACTGAGGTGGAAACCTAAATCTGTGAGTTCAGGATCTTAGGCCAGGTTTTTTTTTAGTATTACAGGTGTAAGAGCACCTAGGGCCTTTGGTCAGGAGACTGCTTCATTTATGACGCGTATATATTAGTAAAAGCATGCAACATTGATTGTGAAGAGAAATAACCAAGTGCTGCTCTGCTCCAGAATTTGTTCTATGCAACCAGAAAATGGCTGGCTTAATCTTGCTTAAGTCTTTGATTGCTTGTTGGTTGTTGCCAGTAGTTGCTTTTAGCCTGATGGGAAAATTGCCAAGGACTTTGGTGAAAAATGGCTTTCCCCAGTGTTTGGAGGAGATGAAAGAACCTGAAACTGCTTCTTCTGATAAATCCCCAAGTATGTGCAGCTGTATGAAGCTCAGGGCTGTAATCAGCCATTAACTTAACTTGCTAATTAGTTACTTGCTTGAGTAACATTTGGCTTTCCTTTTTCCTAGAGGGATGATCTGTCTTGTCTTGGAAGCAAGAGGATGTTCTAGTCACTGATGCTTTTGCTAATCTTCTGTTTAACTTGCACTAAGTCACTTCAACTTGGACACACAGCTCTTGAGCCTTGTCTGGGACTATGTGTAGTTATTGTCAGCGCTGGGGGAAAGTGAAGGGCAAAACTTGGCAGAATATTGTCCTCTTTACTCCTCTATACAAAAGGATGCATTTTTGCAAGTTTGACAAATGAATTGTGACATTGACTGAGGTTTTGTGGTTACACCCCAAAGGAGGCTGTAGCTAATGCACACATCAGCACAGCGTAAGTCCTGGGCAACTTGATTCCTTTGAAAAAAAAAAAAAAGAGACAATGAACCAAAGCAAAAAAACCCTTGCTAAGTTGCCTTTTTTTTTTTTTGGTGCAGAAGTAGTGAGTAATTGACATTGCAGTTGAGGATTGAATAGATTTTACTCACAGCGCTTAAACTGGTGTACTCTTGAGTGCTTTGCTAGGGTAAGGAATATTATAATAATAAGCTGTCATTGTTTTTTTTTTTTCTTTCTGACTGTGGTATCTGCATGACCTCCACCTGCCTCCTATTTAATGGTAAAGTATATGCATGTCTGTCACCTGTAGAGCAGAGCATCCTCCTTCTTTGTCTTCCTTGTTTGGGTCATTTACTGGATGTGCCTGTTGGCCTGGAGCAGTGGGATTTCTCAAGCAACAGATGGTGCCAGTGGCTGTTGAGATATATGGGGTAACACTGCAGGAAGGGCAAATATCCCCTATCACCTTTCTTATTTAGAGGAGTGAAGTCTATACTGGAAAACATAAAATGTGTCTGGGAAGAAGAAAAGGAGGTAGGGGACCGCAGGCAGATGGAGGTGATCCAGGAGGGTCACAGATGTTGGCTGGAAACACTGCCCACTGCCAATTCATCGTGGCAGTCAGAGGGAGGAGTAAAATGCACTTAATTGCACCGGGCAGCACTGTCTGAAGCCATTGTCTGCCACACGGACTATGTGTGTAGCTGACATTGCCTGGGTGTGTGTTGCTTCCTCTGTAGATTTGAGTCCCAAGCTGAAGCAGCATCCTCTACACTCTGGGCAGATCTGCATCTGCAGAAGCAACCCACAGTGTACTGGGTGGACAGTTTGCCCTTTGGTCAAAGCACCTAGGAGCAGTGGGTCCCTGAGGCTTGAGGTGGGGAGAAGATGATCCGCAAGGCGGGGATCAAAAAGGAAAACAGATCCTTGCTGTGGAGCAGAGTTTGGATTTCCTACCACTGGCCTGAAGTGTGAGAAAATAAGACCCTGCTTGGGTGCTCCTCATTAAACAGCACGGTGTGTGTGGGCACCCACAGAGTTACGTTCTGGTCTGAGAGCTGCCATGCTTTTGCTGTTGGGAGGTGGAATAGAGCATGTGCCTGGTAAATCCAAGGGCAGTCAAAAGCTGGGAGGAACCCTGAGAAGGTGTGGTGTTGCAACAGCAGTTTGACAGGATCTTGACTGTTTGGAGAAATGACCTGGAAAAAAAAATCACTGCTTTTTTTGCACGTAGGCAGTTGCTGTACCCTTTAACAAAAGTATGCAACTTGGGACCCCTAAGTTAGTTGGTTTGGGGGCCAAGAGCAGAAGCCAGTTTGGCCAGTTTTGCAGAGGGAGGCTGAAGGGTGTTGGGGGCTGCAAGGGAAAGCAGGGGGTGTGCAGAGTGCGTGAACCTCCCTGGAGGTAGGGGTCCAGCCCCATTGGACCTCAAAGTTTGGGAGGCTGGCACGTACCTGGCTGAACTGAATATCTGAGGTGCTCTCTAGGGGGAAAGGTGCTTTCCAGACCCCGCATGGCCTCTTTGAGTCTAGCTCTTAGTGCACTGCTTGGAATAAATATTAAGTAATCAGTAATAGAAAACTGAATGGTATTTATATCATGTACAGCTGTGATGTTTTGTCGTAATAATCAAGTTATCATGGTGATTGATTGAGGCCTATGTCAGAAGCCCAGACTGTTGCGAAAAGCTGGAGCTCCTAAGGAGAAGTAGGTGAAATCAACTGGAGCTTTGGTGCAGAGCCGGAGCTTGGATTAGCCGGAGCTGTGACAAGCAGGGGCTGGAGCGAGATGGGGTTGTGGCCGTGTGGTCTCCCCCTTTCCCTGTCTTCCTCCCTGCCCCCAGCTCCTGCTAAAGCCATAACCATCAGTGGGAGTTGTGATGAGTTGCACCTGGACTTTGGGGGATGGATGGCAACACAGCCAAAACACTGTCTGGAGTGGGGACCTAGATATTTTCTTCCTCTGAGAATATGACTTTTGGTCAATTATCTTACTCTAGAAATAGTGGACAGAGCAAGAGCCCTTTGAGATGTCCTGTATGGCAGCGGGCTGCACGCAAGGATCTCCTTTGAGTGGGGGTGCTCGCTGAGGTTCTACTCCTCGAGGTTGAGTGATTCCTTGCTGCTACAGATTCTTGGTAAGTGACTAATAGCATGCTAAACTTTGAAATCTTAGCTAAGTAATGTAAAGGGTTGATTGAACATATATAATCCTTTAGAGATAAACTGTTGACCAAGTCTGGGACTAGGATTGGATCCAGCTGCACCCAGATTCCTCTTTGAGAAGGAGTTTAGGAAGCAAGGGAGTCCTTCCTGAACCTGGTGACTCAACAGGAGGGTCTCTCTGACAGCTTGTCTGACCCTGTCCTCTATGCAGTAAATAATAGAGTGTGCCTTGACATCGCATCTCGTAAAACACTATCGCATTTACTACCAATTTTGTTGAATCACTGTTTCACCTTAATAAATATTTCATTACTTTTCTCTTACAAGTGAAGTTAATTACTATACCCACGAAAGGGGCGTCTGCTGCCTGGAGCATGGTCTATTATTGGTGGTGCAATAACAGTTTTAAAAGGTCTTGACCGTTTGGAGAAACAGCCTGGAAAAAAAAAATCACTGTTTTTTTTGCAAGTAGGCAGTTCATAAGGACAGGTGCATTGCTGTGCTCATCAACAAAAATGTTCAGCTTGGTTGTATAGGGTGAGGGAACCTTGGCTCTACGTAGGCTCAAGAAAATGTACATAGGTGTCTGTCACCTGTGTGTATCTGGGAAGGTGGCTCTTGTGGAACAAGCTGCCAATGAGTCAAAACAAGGTAGGGTTGTCTAAAAAGTACAAAGCTCTAGTGGCCTGTATCAACAACTGTACTAAAGATGATGCCAAATACTTTTTCCTTCACTGTAGTCTTTGCAAACCTCCACAGAAGAAGGAAGCTTTAGATTCCCACCCAGCTTTATGTTAAAGGATTTTTTGTTTTTTTTTCCTTTCTCAGCAGAACGTCAACTGCCACTGTTTCTCTGTGGTTGCCCTTTCTTCTGCTGAGACGTTACAGGAAAAAAGGAGACAATCCAGAGTGTTCTGCAAGTACAAGGTACATCTCCGATGTGTGTCTGCGTTCTTCTTAAGGCCGTTGTAATGTGGACTTTAATGTTGACATTAAGGATGGGCCAATTCCTCTCCTGTAGGTTTTATTTAATGGCTCCTGAAATATAGGGTATTCTAATTGCAGTAACTGGTAGAGGCACCATACCTCCAGCACTGCAACCAGCAGACAATTAATAGTTATTAGTTTCTTTTCAGTTCGCCATGCACAGAGTCTACCACAGTAGGAACTAATCCAGAGGTGTAACTTAGTAGCAATAAGCTTTTGAATACGGTTTGAATACTTTTCCTAGCTATCCACAGAGAAGAAATGCTAGGAAATGTATCTTTGGCAGATCTTTTTTCAGTCAAGCCATTACTGTCTTATCTATCCTTCTCCTATTTGAATTTCGTGGGCGAGGAAAAAAAAAAAAAGGAAGGAAGAAAGAAACCCCAGCAAGAGCTGCAATTGAAGTTGTGCTCAGAGGTCTGTTTAGGAGTTACTGCAAAACATTGTACAAAAATGGCCTTGTATATCACTTAGAGAAAAGAGAATGAATCGCTGTAAGGTTTTAGTGTGGAATTTAAGAAAACTAGGAACATTTACATGACCACCATTCAGTTCCTGGGAGCTCTAAGAGGTCCCACCTACCCTGAGCAGCCTCTCACCACTACTTGCCTGTGGTCCCAGGGGAATGCAATGGCGTGTGGGCAGCTGCATGTGCAGTAGACCTTTTGAAGCCACGTACGCACCAGGGGGGCTATCTGTCTGGGCACGGGCGAAATCGCGCATGCGCATTGGAGCCGGGGCCCGTGCAATTTTCAGAATCTTCAATGACACAGAGAGGGGGGTTATGGATTGTGCCCTCAGCAGCTTCGCAGACTGAGCTGAGACCCCCTGCTGAGAGAGCTGCTGCCGTTCCGGTTGGAGAAGAGAAGGCTCCCGGGAGGCCTTATTGCGGCCTGTCCCTACTTCAAAGGGGACCACGGGAAAGCTGGGGACAAACATTTTCACACGGCCCGCTGGCATAGGCCAGGGGGCAACGACTTGAAACTAAAAGAGGGGAGATTCAGAGTAGTGCTAAGGAAGACATTTTTGGCAGGCAGGGGGTGAAACAGGGGAACAGGTCGCTGAGAGAGATGGTGGCTTCCCCAGCCCTGGAAACATTCCCAGTCAGGTTGGACGAGGCGGCCTTTAAAGGTCCCCTCCAACCCAAATTATTCTAGGATTCCTCTCGAAGATTACCGCTTTAAAAAGAGGGCATCCTTTTAAGGCTGTGTTTTCACTGATTTGACCTGGGGTTTCAAAGGAAATTATTAGTACTTCACTTCATTTATAATGGTTAACAGCAGAGGGCGCTTTGTCACGTCTTTCTGACCTTCCCGGTCACTGATCAAATCTTTGGGCACTGGTCATGGTTTGGTTTGTTTTGTAAATTCTGTTTGTAAGCTTTCACCAAGGGGAAGAAATCAGTTTCCTTTTTTTTTTTCTTTTTCTATTCTAAATTAGAACTGTGTCAAAGCAAAATTTGTGCTTTTGTAAAGAAGGCTAGAATTGGATTGGAAGAAGCCACTTTTTAAAAAGAAAAAGATGCATAGGAAAGACTAAGCATAAGAAAGTTTGCTTAATTTTAAAAAACTGTTTTGATAATTTACAAACTGCTTTTGCGACAAGTGTCAGTGGAATTGTGGGAAATGATTGTGTTTTCACATTGCACCTACCGTATCATATTGAAGGAGAGCTGAAATGGTCTTGTGATATCCCCTTTACATTTCATTTAAACAATCTACTGTTTGGAGATTTCACTGAATATCACTGAATTATTAGAGTTGGAAGGGACCGTAGAGATCATCTAGTCCAACTCC
>JAOQGH010000112.1:0-12248 GCA_025769975.1 Gallinago jamesoni
GGGGAGGGGCTACGGGGTGGGGGAGGGGCTGACGGTGGGGGAGGGGCCATGGGGGTGGGGGAGGGGCAGCCATGAGGGGGGAGGGGTCCAAAGGGTGGAGGAAGAGGGGGTCAGGTGGGGGAGGGGCACCCATGGGGGAGGGGCCACGGGGGAAGGGGGTGGGGCTTAGTGGGCGCGGCCTAAACGCCCCGCCCCCTCCCCCCCCCTCCCCCAGGATCCACGGGGGGGGCTGTTGCCGCTCGCAGGGGATCTAAGGGTGGAGCTTCGGGAGGGGGCGTGGCTTCGGGAAAGGGCGTGGCCCGCCCCTGAGCCCCTCCCCGCCCCTCCCCCACCCGGAGGGGGCGGGGCCGAGCTCCTCCCCCGCCTCCAATTGGTCGCTTCCTGCCTGCGGGATTTCATCGAGGCTTGGCCCCGCCTCCAGGCCCTCGTCAGCCAATGGTGAGTCAGGACACGCCCCCCAGCCCCATAGACCCCGCCCCCAGCCCATACGCCACGCCCCCTCCCACAAACCACGCCCCCTTCCCTTAAGCCCAGCCCCCAATGTATTTCAATGAGCGGGTCAAGCCCCGCCCACCCGGAAGGGGGGCGTGTGGGCGTGGCCTCAAGCCCCGCCCCTCCTTATGACATCACAGGTGGGAGCAACCCGCCCAATGGGCCTTGGCCACGCCCCCCGGCTCCCACCCCTTCTCCTATTGGATGGAGCGCTGGAGCAGGGCAGCCCAGGCTTTGGCCCCGCCCTCGAAGCCCCGCCCCCTCTCCGAGGCCACGCCCACCTCGGAAGAAGATGGAGGAAGGGGCGTGGTTTGACCAAGCCCCGCCCCTCCCCTGACTTCCCCGTCCTGATTGGCTCCAGTGACGGGATTGGGCACCGGGGTTGGGGGGTGGGGTTTATGCAAATTAAGGCCCAGATATGTGGCTCCAAGCCTAATTAAGGGGGTTGTTATGCTAATTTTTGTTATGCTAATTAATAAATGATGTTAATAAACAGCATGTAAATATAGTAGGATCTGTGCTAATGATATGCAAATGATGGATCTGATAATTAAATACTGGTTAATTAGTGTACATTATAATTAGTATGTAAATAAGGCAGGGCTCTAGAATAATTAGGCCATAATTAAGCTGGTCTGATAATTAACATGTAAATAAGGTTGGCCCTAGAGTAAATAACATAGAAACGGGGGGGGGGGGGTTATGATAATTAGGCCCTAATTGCAGGAGGCTAGTGTTTAAGGGGATAAATTAAGCAGGGATTATGCTAATTAGGCCCTAATTAAGGAGGTCTTATGGTAACGAGGCCTAAATTAAGGGGGTTTGGGGAAAAAAGATGTAAATAAAGTAGGCCCGATAATAAATAATATGTAAATGAAGCAGGGTTTATGTAAATAACCCCCCAAAAGGGTAAATAAATTAGGTCCGACAATAAAAATATGTAAATAAAGGGGGGTTTAGGCCAAAAATATGTAAATAAAGTAGGTCCTACAGGAATAAACCCCCAAAAATGGGTAAATAAAGGGGGGTTTAAGGTAAAAACACAGAAATAAAGTAGGTTCCGCAATGAAAATGTGTAAATGAAGTGGGTCTACTGGGAGAGACTGGGAGGGACTGGGAAGGCACTGTAGGAGCATTAGGAGGGACTGGGAGGAGTTTGAAGGGACTGGGAAGGGGTGGGGGGGGCACTGGGAGTAACTGGGAAGGACTGGAGGAGCATTAGGAGGGACTGGAAGGCACTGGGAGGGCGCTGGAAGTAACTGGGAAGAAACTGGGAGGGGTTTAAAGGGACTGGGAGGGAGTGGAAAGGACTGGGAGTAACTGGGAAGGGACTGGGAGTGACTGGGAGGTGCTGGGGGGGGCACTGGGAGAGACCCAAAATGGCCGCCGGAAGGAGGCCTCACTGGGCGGGGTCTACAAAATGGCGGCGGCGGTTGCCAGGCAACGGGCCTGGGAAAGGGCGTGGCCAAGGGGGTCTAACTGGGAGGGGCGGGGCTAAAGGCTCCAATCCACGCCCCCCTCAACCTCTTCGGCACCGCCCAGGGGCTGCTGGGATTGGCCCCGCCCACCCCCGAGGCCCCGCCCCCTGAGACAGGCCACGCCCCCCTGATTTTTCTCCCCCACTTTTCGGGGAGAAACCGCCCGGAATCAGCAAAGTTTGGCAGCAGCAAAGACAACGATTTCACCAATTTCTAATTTGCATATAATTAATTACCCCATGGGGTCGCTAATTAACACAGAATTACCAAAAAAAGGTCACTAATTAAAGCCTAATTACCCCATCAAATTACACCCACCCCCCCCCAACACCTTTAAGGGAGGAGTTTAAGGGAAGTCTACCCCCCCCCCAGTATGATTTTTGGGCTTAAAATCCATAGATTTGGTTCAGACCACTCAAAATTTGCATTTTTGGGAGTCAGAATTCCATAAAAAACCTCATTTCCGGGCATTTATGAGGTCTAATTGGGGAGCAAGGAACTTTAATTAACAGATTTCATTAACCACGCAGCAGGGAAAAAAAATAAGATTCGGAGAAAAATATAAAATTAAGTCTTTTTTATTAAAAAAAAAAAACCAAACCAACTAATTTGGGAAAATCAAAAAATCCCAGGAAATCCCAGTAAAACCCAGTTCGCTCCCAGTCCCTTCCCCCCGCACAAAAAAACAGCCCCCGCACCCAAAATTACAAATATTCCCAGGGAAAACAGAACTATTTTAAGGGGATTTTCAGCGTTTTAGAAATAAACACCCAAAATTCCAACTTTTCCAGAAAAAAACCCGACCCCCCCTTTAAGTTTTTGCCCGAATCCCACGTTTTCTCCCCCAAGAAAAGGGACCCAGAAGCGGTTTTTCCCATGGGAACAAGCCCCGATTCCGTCTTTCACCAAAATCCTCCTTTTTTAGGGCTTTTAGAGCTTCCCTAAATGCTCTTTATTTCACAACTCAAATCCCATTTTTTTGCCCCAAAAAGAAAGCGCCCACCTTTTTTTTTTTTTTCTGGAGAGGTTTTGAAAGGATTCGGCGATTTTCTTCCCGACACGAACCTGGGGGGAGGATTATAAAATAAAAACCATGAAAAATAATCACCGAAGGGTAAAACCGGCCCTTTTTTATACTTAAAAGTCTAATTTTGGGGGGAAAAAGCTTCGGTTTTTTCCGGGTCTCAGAGTAATTCTAGAGCTAAAAGGGTTTGACATCAGCCCGAGGCTCAGGTAATACATGCCAGGACTCATCACCGACCGCGGAAAAAAAGCGACTAATATCGAAACAGAGCGGGTTTTTGAGGAGAAAATCGAATCGGCTGGAAAAAATAAGCCCTATTTCTATAAATAGTGTGGAAAAAAAGGCTTAAAGGGCCTGAGGGAGGGTTGTTCCTCTCACGCCTCCACCTTATGGACGCCTCCGGGCTCCAAAGCGGCGACCGATGAGGGTGGAAGGGCCGGGGGCTTCGGGAGGAAAGGGCCTACCCCGGGCCCGGGAGGAAGAGGCCTAACCCTGGGCCTGGGAGTAAGGGGCCTACCCCGGGCCTGGTCCCTCGCAGCACCCTCCGCCTCCGCCTCCCGCGCCGGAAAGAGGCCCTCGGCCCGCGGCGCCGCCTTAAGTACCCTCCCGCAAGGACCCCGCTTTAGCTGCCCGCGGCGTTCGCCTGAACGGACACGCCCACAGGCCCACAGGGGCGGCGGGCGGGCGCAGCAGGCGTTTAGGAAGGACAGCCCTGGGTGGGGAAGGACCCCACCGCGGGGGGTGGGGTGAGGACCCCGCCGTAGGTGCCCGCGGCGATGCCTGAGTCGGGGAAGGGAAAGGGGGGGTTTTGGGTGAAAATCCTTCATTTTGAGGCAATTTTGAGGCAATTTTGAGGCGCGGGGTTTTCGGGCCGAGGAGGAGGGGGATAATGGGGAGGGAGGCGGAATTTCCGAGGAAACCGGTATCTTGGTATTTTGGAAAGAAACGGGCCTTTTGGAAATTGCTATTTCTGAAGGCGATATTTGGGAAAAAAAGGCTATTTTTGGAGAAAAACGCCATTTCGGAGGAAGCTGGATTTTCAGAAAGTGCTATTTTTGGAAGGCGGCGTTTCAGAAATTGGTATTTCCCAGGCCATTTTGGAAACCGGGGGTGATGTTTTGGAGGAAACTGTTATTTCTGAACCCAATATTTCAGAAACCGATATTTTGGGGCGAAATTTCAGAAATCAATATTTTGGGGAGACATTTCAGAAACCACTATTTTGGGGCGATATTTTGGAAACTGCTGTTTTGGGGCGAAATTTCAGAAACTGAAATTTTAGGGCGAAATTTCAGAAACCGAAATTTTGGGGTGAAATTTCAGAAACCGAAATTTTGGGGCGAAATTTCAGAAACCGATATTTTGGGGCGAAATTTGAGAAACCACTATTTTGGGGCGATAATTTCGGAAACTGATATTTCAGAGGAAACGGCTATTTTGGAACCCGGTTCCGGAAGCCAGAATTTTGGAAAAACCTGCCATTTTGGAGAAAGCCCATTTTTTTTCAGAAATCGGTATTTTGGAGAAAACTGATGTTTCAGAAACTGATTTTTTGAAGGAAACTTGCATTTTGGAAATTGATATTTCAGAAACCAAGAAACGGCTATTCCAGAAATCGGAATTTTGGAGAAAACGGGCCCAAACCAACCCAACCAGCCCCATTTTTCCTCTAAAAAACCCGGTTTTATTCAAAACGCGGCGGCGCCCATCAAAAACCACCACTTTGACGGTGTCGTTTTAGTGCCAAACCCCGGAGTTTTGGGGTTCTTATTTATTTAATTTTTTTTCAATTTCTATCCACAGAGAAAAAAAATAATAAAATGCTAAAAATCTCATTAAGGCACAAGAAAATCGAGATTTTTCTCCACAATCGAGGCGCGGAAATAAAAGCGTTAAATGACCATTTTTTTTAGGAAAAACAAACAAACAAAAAAGCCCTATTTTTTTCTTTATTCTGAAAAAAAAATCTACTTTCCAAAAACGTGAAAATCACAAAAAAATCAGCGAGCGAAAAATGCAGCCGCTTTTTGAGGCAAATACCCTCCGTTTGGGGCCTCGTCGGTGAGATCCGGGAGGAAATTAATATATAAAATTAATTTTTCCTTATTTTATAAATCAATTTTAAATTTTCAAATTCTTTTTCTAAATTTTTAAAGTTTCTAAACCCCGAATTTTAGGAGATTTAGGACTCGGAGCCCGTTTGCTCCCCCGTTTTGTGGTTTTTTCCCCAAGAAACCAGAATTCCTTTTGTTGAAATTTCCCTGAGATTTTAAAAATAGGGATTTTTTAAAAAATTTATATTTTTTTTCACCCAAATTCGGGGGATAAAAACCAAAAGGGGGAAGAAAAAATAATAATAAAAATCTACGCTACGAAACAGACGGAAACCTCCCCAAATCGTCCTTCGGGCGGCAAAAATCAAAATAAATTAAAGAAAATGAGAGTTTTGTGCGTTTTTTTGCGGATTTGACGGGAAACGGAGTTTTTTGTCACTTTCCCCCCAAAATAAGGTGGGAATTTGGGGGAAAAAGGGGGAAAAGGCGGATTGGGGGGGCTCAGGGTCTGTACTTGGCCAGGTGCTCGCGGGCGATGATCAGGCGCTGGATCTGAGCCGTCCCCTCGTAAATCTGGGGGAAAAAAGGGCAGAAAAGGGAAAAGAGCCTTCAAAAAGGGGGATTTTTGTTATTATGAGTTAGTTATTAGTTATTATTATTCGTTAGAATCGCTGTTCGGCCGTTATTAATGATAATTAGGGTTAGAATTGCCACTTCTGGTGCTGTTAGTGTTTAGGGTAATTATTTATGGCATTATTATCATTAATATTGTTAGAATTGTTATTTTTGGCATTATTATAATTACCGTTATTAGACTTCTTCCTTCTGGCCTCGTTATTACTATCATTAGAATAATTAGGGATGAAATTAGTATTATTCCCATTATTAGACTTCTTATTTACAGCATTATTATTATTATTAGAGTTCTTACTATTCCTATTTCTGGAATTATTATTATTATTATTATTATTATTATTATTATTATTATTATTATTATTATTCCCATGATTAGCCTATTACTATTTACGGCCCGACTAATATTAGCTTTATTAGTAATTAAATAATGTAGTCATTTAGTAATTGCTAATTAGTAGTTTTTATGGCACGATTATGACTATTATTAGACTTCTTTACGCCAATATCATTATTATATCATTATTATAATTATTACTATTGTTATTATCATTATTATAATTACTATAATTATCATTATCATTATTATCCTTATCATTATTATTATCATTATTACTATCATTAATATCATTATTATCATCATTGTTATCATTATTACTATCATTATTAATGTCATTATCATCATCATTATTATCATTATTGCTATCATTATTATCATCACTATCATCATTATCATCATTAGTATCATTATCATCATCATCAATATCATTTTAATCACTATAATTATTATCATTATCATCATTATCTTCATTGTTATTATTATTATCATTATCATTATTATTGTTATCATCATTATTATCATTATCATTATCATCATCATTAGTATCATTAGTATGATTATTATCATGATGATAATCATCGTTATCATCATTATTATTATTACTATCATCACTATCATTATCATTATTTTCATTACTATTATTATTATCATTATCATCATTATTATCGTTATTATAATTATTGCTATCATTATCATTACCATTATTATCATTATCATCATCATCATCCCTATTCCCATCATTATTCCCATTATTAATATCAATTAATCATTAATTGCCTGGTAGACCCTGGTGTCCCTCATGAGCTTCTCCACGGGGTGGAGTTATCACCATCACCATCATCATCACCATCATCACCATCACCATCATCACCATCATCATCATCACCATCATCACCATTATGAATATTAATTAACCGTTAACGACCTGGTAGATCTTGGCTTCTCCAAGAAGAAGAAGAAGATCTCATGAGCTTCTCCAGGGGGTAGAGTTATCACCATCATCATCACCATTGTCACCATCACCATCATCACCATCATCACCATCATCATCATCACCATCACCATCATCACCATTATGAATATTAATTAACCGTTAACGACCTGGTAGACCTTGGTGTCCCTCATGAGCTTCTCCACGGGGTAGTTGGAGTTATTATAATCACCATCACCATCACCATCATCATCTCCATCATCATCATCACCACCATCACCATCACCATCGTTATGAATATCAATTAACCGTTAACGACCTGGTAGATCTTGGCGTCCCTCATGAGCTTCTCCACGGGGTACTGGGTGTTGAAGCCGTTGCCCCCGAAGACCTGGACGGCGTCGGTGGCCACCTGGTTGGCCACGTCCCCCGCGAAGGCCTTGGCCAGCGAAGCGTGGAAGGTGTTGCGGCGGCCGGCGTCCACCTCCCAGGCGGCTCGCTGGTAGGCCAGGCGGGCCAGCTCCACCTTCATGGCCATCTCGGCCAGCAGGAACGACACCGCCTGGTGCTGGGGGGACACAAGAGGGCAATTTGGAGAGAATTTGCACATTTCTGGACCAAAATTTTAAATTTGCGGACCAGAATTTTAAATTCGTGGAGCAGAATTCCGAAATTTGTTAGACGAGAATTCTAAAATCCGTCAAAGAGGACTTTGAAATTCCTGGAAGAGGATTCTGAAATTTGTAGGCGAGGACTCCAGGATTCAGATGGAGAATTTTGAAAATTTGCAAACGAGAATTTAAAAATTTGTGGACAAAAGTTCTAAAATTCATGGACGAGGACTTTAAAATTCGTACAAGACGATTCCAAAATGAGTGGAAGAGGATTCTGAAATTCGTAGATGAGGACTCTAAAAATCTGATTGAGAATTCCACAATTTGTAGATGAGAATTTTAAAATTTGTGGACAAAATTTCTGAAATTTGTGGATAGGAATTCTGAAATTTGAGAAAGAGAATTTTGAAATTTGTGGACCAGAATTTCGAAATTCGTGGACGAGAATTCTGAAATCCGGGGAGGAGAATGCTAACATCTGTGGGTGAGGACTCTAAAACAAGGACTCGGTTTTAAAATTAATAATTTAAAAATTTAACCTTAATTTATGTCAAAATTTAATTTTAAAATTGAGAATTTGAAAATTTCGCGATGAGAATTTTAAAACTTGCGGATAGCAATTCTGAAATCCGTCAACAAGAATTCTGAAATCTGAGAGTGACAATTCTCAACTTTGCAGATGAGGACTCTAAAATTCAGACTAAGAATTCTAAAATTTGTGGGTGAGAATTTGGAAATTTGTGGACAAAAATTCTAAAATTCATGGATGAGAATTGTAAAATTCGTGGATGAGAATTGTAAAATTCGTACAAGACGATTCCAAAATGAGTGGAAGAGGATTCTGAAATTCGTAGATGAGGACTCTAAAAATCTGATTGAGAATTCCACAATTTGTAGATGAGAATTTTAAAATTTGTGGATGGGAATTCTGAAATTTGTGGATAGGAATTCTAAAATTCACAATCGAGGATACTAAAATTCAGGTATTGAGGATTCTAAAATTGGAGTATCAAGGATTCTAAAATTCATGGATTGAGAATTCTACACTTTGTGGGTGAGGATTCTAAAATCTGTGGACGAGGATTCTAAAATTCACAGAGGATTTGGAGATTTGTGGACGAGGATTCTAAAATTTATGGATTATTCTAAAATTCAGATTGAGAATTCGAAAACTTGTGGATGAGAATTTTAAAATCGACGGATTGAAAATTCTAAAATTAACAGATTGAAAATTCTAAAATTAACAGATTGGAAATTCTAAAATTCCTGGGTCAAGGATTCTAACATTCACAGGTTGAGAATTCTGAGGATTCTGAGATTTGTGGATGAGGCTTCAAAAAGTGGCAGATGGAGAATTTTAAAAGTCACAGATTGAAAATTTTAAAATTCACAGATTAAGAATTTTAAAATTTGTGGACGAGGATTCTAAAATTCACAAGGGATGGAGGATTCCAAACTCCTCGACGCTGAGATTTTACCGAAAAAAAACCCAACCTCAGAGAAAAAAAACCAAACCCTCCCGTTCCGAAACCTCGAGGAAATTTGAAAATTCCGCAGGAGCGGGTGAAAATATGGGTTTGTTTTTTTTTTTTAAATTTCTAGAATTGTGGGGAATTTTTTTGGGGTGGTTTCGACCTACTTCAGCGATGGGTTTCCCGAAGGTTTTTCTCTCCAGCGCGTATTTCGTGGCCTCGTCCATGGCTCTTCTGGCCAAACCCACGGCGCCCGCCGCCACCTGAGGGGAAATTTTCCAAAAAAAACCGTGAAAAACGGCGAAAAAATTTAAAAAATTGTGAATTTTTTCGGAAAATTGAGAATTTTTTTAAGGAAATTTGGGAGGCTCACGGGAGGCCTGGTCTTGTCGAAGGCCCCCATGGCGATTTTGAAGCCGGCGCCCTCGGCGAGGAGGACGTTCTCCGCGGGGACCCTGACGTCCTCGAAGACGATGCCGCGGGTGTCGGAGCAGCGCTGGCCCATGTTCAGCTCCTGGGAAAAGCCCCCCAAAATCCCCTTATTTCGCAGAAAAATGGGGGGGGTGGGGGGGTGGGGGTTAAATAATTCTTGAATAATCGAGGCAAAAAAAAAAAAAAAAAAAAAAAAAAAAAAAAATTTGGGTTTTTTTTTTAACACACACCCCCCCCCCCCAACGCTTCGGTTTCGTGAAATTTGGGATTTAGAGACAATCAAAGTAATTTGGGGTTTTTTTTTTTTCCTTTCCTGACCCTCGATTTCTCCAAAATTTAGTTTCTTCCATTCTGTAATTAATTCCGTAGCGCTAATTGCTCCTTTGGCCTTTTTTTTTTTGTTGTTTTTTTTCTCTGAGATTCAATTCTCCGGTTTCTCCAACATTCAATCGATTCAATTTCAATTATTTTATAATTCTATTTTTGTGGGATTCAATTATTTTGTAATTTCATTTCTACAAATTTGATCGTTTTATATTTTTACGGATCTGATCATAATTCCAGTTCTACTCAATTATTCATTCAATTATTTCATAATTCTATTTTTACAGATTTAATTCTCTTTAGTTCTATTTTTATGAGATTTGACTAGCTAATAATTCTATTTTTATGGATTCAATTATTCTATAACTCTATTTTTAGGGGATTCAACTATTTTGTAACTTTTTATAGATTTGATTGGTTTATATTTTTACAGATCTGATTATAATTCTAGTCCTACAAGATTCAATTATTTCATAATTCTATTTTTACAGATTTGATTTTTAGTTCTATTTTTATGAAATGGGATTCACTAATAATTCTACTTTTATGTAGTCAATTATTTCATAATTCTATTTTTACGGGATTCAATTATTTTCTAAGTCTGTTTTTACAAATTTGATTGGTTTATATTTTTACGGATCTGATCATAATTCCAGTTCTACAAAATCCAATTATTTCATAATTCTATTTTTACAGGTTTGATTCTTTTTAGTTCTATTTTTACGAGATGGGATTCCCTAATAATTCTATTTTTACGTATCCGATTATTTTATTCACAGAACCGCTATTCTATTAATAAAATAACCTCATTTAATTCTATTTCAGTTCTTTTATAATTCTATTTCTGGGAAATTCAATTATTTTACAACGCTGTTTTTAGGAGATTCGATTATTTTCTAATTCTATTTCCGCGAGATTCAAAATTCTAAATTTAATAACGTTTTCCCCAAGGAAACGTTCCTGGGTTTTAATGAGTTTTGTTTTTTTTGTTTTTTTTTTTGTGATTAATTAGGAAGGGATTAATTAGGGGTAATTAGGGGGAGGACCCACCTTCCTCCCAACCTGGATGCCGGGGCTGTCGGCGTCGACGATGAAGCCGGTGAAGGCTTTGCTGGCCGGAGTTTTTGGGTCGGGATCCGTCCGAGCCAGTAAAAAATACCTGGGGGGGGGGGGGAAAGGGGGCAAAAAAATAAAAATTCTACTTTTTAACCCATAAATTAAACATTTTTCTGGGTGTTTTCAGCACGGAATACGTCCCTCAGAACGTTAAAACCCCCTTTTTTGTGGCTCTTCCAAAAATAAGCCGGGGGAAGCGTCACTGCGTCTCTGAGCCCCAAATTAAAAAATTTAATTAAATTATTTCCTATTTTATTTATTACAATTTTTACTATTTCTTATAATTTTATTATTTATCGTCATTTTATTCTGAAATAGAATTTCTGCCCCTTTTTAATAGGTTCTAAGTATTAACATTCCAATCAGCTCCACGAATAGCGGGAAAAAAAAAACCAACTCCAAATTTCAACAAATTAGTGAAAAATTTCCCCCAGGAAATAAGAGATTGGGTAAAAAGCGGGGTAAAATGGAAAAAAATCGGCATTTTTTTCCCGTCTTGGGGAGAAAATTGGAAATGAAATCGTTTGAAATCCCATTCGTGGAGCTTGGTGGGTTCTCTATGGAGAAATCTGCCAAAAAATAAATGTATTTATATATAAAGACTTTATATATATAAATAATGTAAATAAAAATACGTATTTTTGATACATTAAAAAAGGTAACTCTAAATTTACTGATCCTGCCCCCAAAAATGGACTAAAAATCCTAAAAATCCCCCAGCTCCGGCCTCGCTCGCAGCAGAAATATAAAGGAACAAATCAAGAAACTAAAAGAAAAACTATAAAAAATAAAGAAAAAACTTTAAAAAATAAAATAAAAACTCAAGGAAACAAAGGAAAAATTAAGAAAATACACAAACTCAAGAAAATAAAGGAAAAAAAGGAAAAATTCAAGAAAAAAGGAACAACAATAAAGAAAAAAACCTAAGAAATAAGGGAAAAAACAGAAAATAAAGGGAAAACTTGGGAAAAGAAAGAAGAAATTTTTAAAAATAAAGGAAAACTTGAGAAAATAAAGGAAAAATGAAGGAAAAGATTAACTAAAGAAAACAGAAAAACTTGAGAAAATAAAGGAAAACTCAAGAAAGTAAAGGAAAAACTCAACAAAAGTTGAGAAAATAAAGGAAAAACTCGAAAAAATAAAGGAAAAAAAAAGAAAATAAAGGAAAAAATAAGAAAATGAAGGAAAAACTAAAATAAGGTGAAAACTCAAAAATATAAAGAAAAAACTCCAGAAAATAAATAAAAACTCGATGAAATAAAGGAAAACTCGATAAAGGAAAACCTTGAGAAAATAAAGAAAAACTCAAGAAAACAGAAGAAAACGTAAAAAAAAAAA